>FXXK01001643.1:19218-36941 GCA_900184695.1 Betula pendula | reverse complement strand
GCACAGTTCATGTGTTTTTAGCCCGAGTTGATGGAATTGACTTCTTTTCTTCCAAAACCTATAAAATAAGGGAAAAACACAAAAATAACACAAAACATCATATTATAATGAAACTAAGAGATTAACATATGTGAATTAAGGGGCTTGAATGTGTAACATTCAGCACTTATCAATAGGCGGCCCATAGCCTTCTTCAGTGAGAAGCTAAATGGGGCTTCATTAAAGTACCCTACTTATGACAAAGAGCTTTATGCTATTGTTCGTGCATTGGAGACTTGGCAGCACTACCTATGGACTAGGGAATTTGTGATTCACACCGATCATGAATCATTGAAGCATCTCAAGGGTCAAGGTAAGTTGAATAAAAGGCATGCTCGTTGGATGGAATACATTGAGACATTTCCAAATTACATCCGTTACAAGCAAGGTAAGGAGAACATTGTTGCTGATGCTTTATCTCGGAGGTATGTACTTCTTACTTCTATGAGTGCTAAAATGCTTGGGTTTGAATATGTGAAAGACCTGTATGCCAATGGCGCTGACTTTTCTAATGTGTACATGGCATGTGATAAGGCGGCATTTGGTAAGTTTTACAAGCATGATGGTTACTTGTTTAAAGAAAGCAAACTTTGTGTGCTAAGTTGTTCTATGCGTGAGTTATTGGTGCGTGAGGCACATGGTGGGGGATTAATGGGGCACTTTGGTGTCAAGAAAACCTTAGATATTTTTCATGAGCATTTCTTTTGGCCTAAGATGAAGCGAGATGTCAATCGCATTTGTAGCAGGTGCATTACATGTAGAAAGGCCAAATCTAAAGTTTTGCCACATGGGTTGTATACACCCTTACTCGTCCCTAGTGAGCCATGGGTCGACATATCTATGGACTTTGTTTTGGGGTTGCCTCGGACAAAAAGGGGTAGCGATTCTATTTTTGTGGTTGTGGATAGATTTAGTAAGATGACACATTTCATTCCATGCCATAAAACAGATGATGCCACAAACATAGCTGACTTATTTTTCAGGGAGATAGTGCGACTCCATGGTGTGCCCAGGAGTAGGGGTGTATTCGAGCCGATCTTGAGCGAGTACAACTTGCTCGAAATCGGCTCGTGTTTTTTTTTTGTCGACTCGAGCTCGAGCCCGAGTTTCACACGAGCCGTGGAATTCTGATCGAACTTGGTTCGTGAATGGCTAATATGTGTGCGAGATCGAGCTCAAGTTCGATTGTTTTAGCCGAGCGCCCGAGTCGAGTACTCGGCTCGGGCTCGAGTAGTTTTTAAAATTTTTTGATTTTTAAGGAAAAAAAATTAAAGAAAAAAAATTAAATAAACCAAAATGATAGATTCTTCCCCAAGCCGTGCGTGTATGACGTCAGCTTCTTCTTTTCCTTCACACTTAGAATCGGCAATGAAGACGATGAAGAACCAACACCCATCACAAAGGAAAGAGTTGGTTTAGATGAGGGGTTTGGAAAGAGTGCTTGACGTTGTGAACTTGTGGTGGTGGTTGTTGTGAAGATGACTGTAACGGTCACGGGCTGGGCGAAATCTGATGAAGAATGATGAGGAACGAAGAAAGGTAGAGTAAAGTTAGGGTAGAGTGAAGAAAGGGAGAGGCATAGTCTGATGAAGAATGAAGAAAGGTAGAGTGAAGTTAGGGTTATAATTGTTTGAACGGCTGGGATTAATCTAGGCAATCCAACGGTGCAGACTTAGCTTGGGAAGGAGATAAGTCAGACGTGGGAGAGTGTGCGTCAGACATGGGAACATGTGCAATCTTATCTCTTGGATTCTCCCTCATCTTGCTATACGGTGCGTTTTGGAGAGCATTAAGTCAAATGCAATTAATTACTAAAAATCGGCAATTCCAAGTCACTTAATGTAATTAAATTTGTGTTTAAATGCATTTAATGTATTTAATGCAATTAAATTTGAAATCAATAATATATTAAATTTTTATTTATTTTGATTAATGGGATTATAAGGAAATGTGTTTAATGCAATTAAAGAATAAGAATTTAGGTTTAGGTTTAGGTTTTTAATTTATGGTATTTCTTTTTATAGAAATTAAGAATAGTTTTTTCAAATTTTAATGCCCAAAACTTGTGACTTTGGAGGAAATTTTTTTTGTATAACTAAGTGCTTACCGATTATAGTGAAATTTTGAGAGAGATTTGAGTGGAATTTAATGCAAAGTTTAAATTTTGAAAATCAAACTTAAATTATTTCATTAAAAGAAATTTCCTTTCCGTTTTGGTTTTGTCTTCAAATTTAAAAAAATTTAGGAATCACATAGATAATGTAGATAATGAAGGAAAGTTTGATTATAAAATATTTAATTCAAAATTCAAAATTCAAAATTTATTTGAAAGAAGGAAATATGTGGATTGGTCAATCTCTGATTCCTATATTTGCATTTGCCAATATCCTTTATAATTCTAAGATTTCAATTTAATATCAAATAATATTTGAAGTTAATAATGCATTAAATTTGTATTTATTTTGATTAATGCGATTTTGGGAGGAATGTGTTTAATTCAATTAAATAATAGAGTTTTACATTTAGGTCTTTAATTAATGCGATTTTTTTAAAGAAATTAAGAATAGTTTTTTGAATCATGTGAACACATACAAACATACTTATAATAATATGATTTGTGAACTTAAACTTACAGCTTATTTTCTAATTATATATTCATGAATTATGGTACAACAATTCATAATCTAAATACTTAGATACTTAATCTATATACTTACATATTTAATATAGATCTAATGATCGTATCATATGATCTAATTATTATTGTATAATCTCAAACAAAATTCAAAATTTTATTTGAAAGAAAATAATCTGTGGATTGGTCAATCTCATTCCCATATTTGCATTTGCCAAGATCCTATATAATTATAAGATTTCAATTTAATATAAAATAATATTTGAAATTAATAATACATTAAATTTGTATTTATTTTGGTTATGCGATTTTGGAGAATGTGTTTAATGCAATTAAATTATAAAGTTTTATGTTTAGGTCTCTAATTAATGCGCTTTTTTAAAGAAAATGAATAATAATTTTTTGAATTATATGAACACATACTAATAATAATGTGATTTGTGAACTCAAACTTATAGGTTATTTCCTAATTATATATTTATGAATTATGATACACCAATTCATAATCTAAATACTTAGATACTTACGTACTTAATATAGATCTAATAATCGTATCATATGATCTAAGTATTATCATATGATATCAAACAAAAAAGTATTATCATTTGATCTTGGATCATAAATCATGTGATCTAACGATTCCTAAGTATCTAGTGATAAAAAAAAAGAAGAAGTAACAATAGTCAATGTAAATATTAACTAACATATATTAAGTAAGGGAAATGTTATATTATCTACTCAAATTCTTTTCCAATCCTTCCAAATATTACCATCATCATTGGATGGATGGGTTATACACATGGGACCTACACAAATCTATAAATCCAATAGTGATGGTAATATTTAGAATGATGAAAGAAGGATTTGGGTAGATATTCCAACATTTCTCATTAAGTAATAACGTTAACAATGGTAATTATTATATAATCATATGGTCCTATATATCTAATGGTAATATTTTTAAGTCTAGTGATAATATTTAGATCAAATTATCATGTAATCTAACTTCTAATGATAATATATATGATCATATGATTTAAATTGTAATGATAATACTTCATTTGTGTTTATAATTAACACATTGGTTATTCAAATCATAATCACTTAATTTTCGGTTATATAAATCACATTGCCATTGTATATGAAAAATATGATTAAATTTCAAAATTATCATATATCATATGATTAATGTGAATTAATATTTACGTATGTAATTTATATACCTAATCATTGTATCTAGTCTCTACCAGTTAGTCTCCTTGTTCGCATCGCCTCTCGTTGGTGGATCCGCTCGATGCCTTTAATTTATGTTCTTTATTTTTTCCTATTTTTGTTTGTCTCGTCTTATGTGTGGGTGTTTCTCTCCTGACCTTTAGGGTCAAGGAGGCGTAGATCGGTATGGGAGACTATCTCTCACGGCCGAAAAATAAGGGAATGAAAATTTAGGCTACCCATGTCTCAAATCTAATCTTAGATCTAATTTGCTCGTTGCAGATCTGCTCATTGGTCAGCGAAAGTTGAAATCATAGATTGTTATTTAATTGTTAAGATGCTTTTGTCTTAATCTATGGCTGTGTAATTTCATAACTTTATATTATGTTTATCTGCATTTTATTTTATGCTATGATGTAAGAGTTTTATGTTCTTGATTTATTATCAATGGAATATAGCAGATTCATATTAAAATAATAATAATAATTGTATCTAAGTATGATTAAGAATTGTTAGATACTTAAAATCTTAAATCATACTTATTCATTGTATCTAAATATCTAGATGCTTAATTATTGTATCAGCATGAATTGTATATACTTATATGACATTACGTGGCTATATTTTATACTTATAGCTTAATTTATTTATATATATATATATATAGTCATATTATATTATATGAAAATATAATTGAGTATATGAATAATATGATTGAGAATATGCATTGTCATTAGATCATATAATTAAGTTATTAATATTATTTATTTTTCAATTCATATACATATTAATAATTAATTATTGTTACTTAATAAATAATATACTATATAACCTTTTTTTTATTAACATATATACATATATTAATATATATGTATATATTAATAAATATATACGAGTCGAGCCCGAACGGACGAGTCGAGCCTTATACGAGCTTGTTCACGAACATTAACCGAATCGAGCTGAGTTTATACGAGTTTGTATCGTTTAATAATCGAACCTAGTTTCGTGTTTACGAACGGCTCATATAATAACCGATTCGAGCACGAGTCGAGCTTAGTCGAGCCGATCCCGAATATGTTCACGAATAGCTCTGTTCGTTTACACCCCTACCCAGGAGTATTGTTTATGATAGGGACGTTAAATTCCTTAGCTACTTCTGGAAGGTGTTGTGGGGGAAATTGGGTACTAAGCTCTTATTTTCTACTACTTGTCATCCGCAGACTGATGGTCAGACTGAAGTGGTTAATAGGACTTTAACTCAGCTTTTACGCACTGTTGTTCATAAGAATTTAAAAACTTGGGAGGATTGTTCGCCATTTATAGAGTTTGCATATAATTGGACCATGCATACTACTACTTCATATTCTCCTTTTGAAATTGTTTATGGATTTAATCCGCTTACTCCGTTAGATTTGATGCCTTTACCTGTTGATGGCAGGAGTAGCTTGGATGGCCAAAAGAAGGCGAAGTTGGTGAAGTCACTTCATGAGAGGGTTCGGCTTCAAATTGCCCACAAGAATGACAGGGTCGCTTCCCAAGCCAATAAAGGGCAAAGGTGTGTCATCTTTGAACCAGGAGATTGGGTTTGGGTTCATATGCGCAAAGAAAGATTTCCAGCCCATAAGAAGACTAAGTTGCATCCCCGAGTAGATGGACCTTTCCAAATTCTTGAGAAAATTAATGACAATGCATATAAAGTGGATCTTCCAGGTGAGTATAATGTTTCTGCTACCTTCAATGTTTCTGATCTTTCTCCCTTTGATGTAGGTGAAGATTCGAGGTCGAATCCTTTTGAGGAGAGGGGGAATGATGGGAACCAAGGTGGGCCTACTCTTAAAGATCCTTTGCAAATTTCAGATGGGCCAATTACAAGACCAAGAGCCAAGAAGATCAGGGAAGCAATGCAAGAATTAGTGCAATCCACTTGGGATGAAGCTAGCAAAAGCCCAACACTCAAGATGGGCTTGAAAGAAAGAGAACCAGTCTTGATCCACTTGATCCAAGCTGTGGATCCCTTGACTTAAAAATAGGGCCTATTGTTATTAAATGTTTTATTTTATTAGTTTAGAATAAATGGGCTTGAGGATGTTTGGCCCATATATTTCTTATGTTTTATTAATTAGGGTTTCAAAAGAACTTTAATTGTTCCACTTGAGGGTATTTTGGGAAAGGGGCCTTATTTTGGCCTAGGGTTATTTTGCTAGGGAGTATTTAAACATCTCATAGCCACCACTAAAGGAGATAGACATTATTTTGAATTTTAATTGTGAGTTGAGTTTTCTCCTCTTGTTCTTGATTGAACTTTTGAACTTATCAAAGGTAAATCACAACCTTTGTGGCGTTCTTCCTCGTAATTTGGGTTCTTGAGACGGGATTTTAACGGGTCTAGATTTTAATATAATCTAGGTTCTTGAAACGAGTTTTCAACGGGTCTAAATTCTCCATTCATAGACTTGAGTTTGGCTTTCTTGGGTGAGTTTTCAAATTGATTGTGGGTTCAACGGATTTCTATTCCTGCGGGTTCATATCAGCATGTGTCAATGTGCATGTGTGAAATGAGAGATGCTGTCCAAAAGTTGGAGAGGTGGTAAAGGCATGAGACTAACGTGTAGGGCAGTAAGGGTTGCATGGAGAATAAGTGCTGTCCAAATTAGAGAAGTGGAGTGTGTGCTGTCTTGATCTAAGGAGAAGGAGAGGTTAACGTGTACAGCAATGGGCAGCAAGCAAGTAACGTGTAACGCCAAGGGTTATGTGCAGTAAAAACAGATTGGAAACCCAAAAATCCACCCTGCCTTCATTCATGTTCTGCTGTCCGTAGGCAGTGTCTTTGCTCACAAAAAATTAGAACTTCCAGCCTATGCCGTGCAGTCTTAGTGGTAGTTAGGAAGAAGAAAAGAAAAAGAAAAAGAAAGGAGGGTGTTGTCCTCAAGATTTGGTGCTCTTATTTGGGGAATGCTAGGTATAATCTCTTATCCCTAGCTTATGTTAATTCTAGTTGCTAGAATTTAATTGATGTCGTTATAATGCCAAGTGAGATTATAATATTTTAGATATGCCGTTATAATGCCCGGGTAGCATTATAATATTTTGAGGATATGTCGTTATGCTAAACTTTTAGGCTGTGTTTAAGGAAAATAAATAAGTGGCCTAGATATTGGTTTTAAAGATAATTTTAGACTAATACATTGTCGCGCATGGATGTGATTAATTGCAGTGAATTTTATAAACGACAAGAGGAATTTTTAAGTGGACTACGTGAGGTAAGTACATTACTTACTGAGCAAAAAGATACTACGTTTTTGATAAATGTTGTCACATGAGCTTGAATATTTTATGAATAACATGATTATATGCTTTGAGTATTTTTACATGTGTTGAATAAGTTGTGAATTTAAAGATGATGATTATGACAACAAAAGCATGATTTTTGAGATGACATGTTATTGCATACTGTTGAATAATGAAATTGCGATATGATAAGATTTGGAGAAATGGAAGGTGTTCTTATGTTAACTGTGGAAGCTAAGAGAGTTCCCAGTTAAATAAGAAACTGAAAAGATTATGTGAATAAAATGTTGTCGAGGAGCCAGTGTGCGTCCTAACGAGGAGCCAGTGTGTGTCCTGTCGAGAAGCTAGTGTCTGCCCTGATGAGGAACCAGTGTGCGTCCTGTCGAGGAGCCAGTGTGCGTCTTGAAAGAGGTAAACGAAGGGTTCAAGTCCCTTAGAAAGCCGGAGGAGTGAAGACTCCTAGAGGAAATGAGTGGAGATTGCATTGCATATAATGAATGATGTGTTTTATATGTTTTGCAATTATTGATTTATTTCATCTCTTTATAATTATATACATATGCTGGTTATGAGATGCAAGTAACCTGTATATAGATATAAGTATAAAGCTATACATATATGGATTTGTCAAGAAGTGAT
Source organism: Betula pendula (assembly GCA_900184695.1). Taxonomy (NCBI): domain Eukaryota; kingdom Viridiplantae; phylum Streptophyta; class Magnoliopsida; order Fagales; family Betulaceae; genus Betula; species Betula pendula. The sequence goes on along the minus strand of FXXK01001643.1, from coordinate 29,128 downwards.
AAGTGGATTTTATTGTGTATTATCAAACAAATTCTACAGTGCTTATCTTATTAGCTACGATTTTTATGGAATGATTATTTTGGGAAAGACTCAAGGTAGCTGTTATATAATCACGATGTAGATGATTTTTGAAAAAGATGGCTCATACTGTAAATTTCAGTAATTTCTATACTTGCTGAGTTCGTGGACTCACCAATCCACCTATGTAATTGTGGGATCACAATTACACAGATGTCAATGCAGATGAAGATGATAATGAAGAGGACCCATACGCCTGTCTTGGATATTATGGATGAGGCAACTTGTTACCTCGGTCATGTTGTGAGATATTTTATGAATAGCAGCTTTTTGGAGAAATGTCTATGGCTATCTGTGCATATGGAACCCTTGATGTATAGTTGTTGATGGTGTGCCATATGTGGCACTTTTGGATATTTTGTTATGTAAAATACAATGTATGGAACTGTTTAATTTAGAAATGTATATTAAGCTCTTATGTGTTTTGTATGGACTTCGTTTAGAAAAAAAAAAAATATATATTCCGCTGCCAGATTTATGATCTCTGATGATGTTGAGGTTTTGATAATAGTGCTTAGTGGTAATTGGAGTTTTCCACTTTCGCCTTTCATTATATAAAGGCGGGACGTTACAGGAAAAGAAAGAAAAATCAGAAAATGAGCTGGAAATCGCGTCCCAGCTATTTATAGTCGGGTGAACAGTGTCACCGTCCAGACAATTAAATGATTTGTTTGGATGATAGTGCACATGGTCCGTCTAGACCATGCTGCGGACGAGGTACGGAAGGTCACTACTGAGTGAACAGCAACCAAGACCGTTTGGACAACATTGCGGACGACCTGAGGACAATTGCTACTGACTGATCAGTAGCTGGAACCATCTAGACCGCTTCAGACGATCCATTCCGAGTGACAACCGTCCAGACGACAACACTACTGTTCGGACGCCTAAAGCATATTTTCACTTTTAAGCCATTTTCGAAGTGTTTATTTAATTACCTTTTTACCCTTGACTTTTAAGACAATTTTTAATCCTTAATTAAAATTCTTGGGCATTACACTTATGCTCCCCATGAGCCTAAGGCTAGGGTTTTAACCTTAGTCTAGTCTCTCTTACAACTGCCTGGGCCCCTTAGTTTTATCCTGTAAGCCCAATGCTCATTTTCTGTGGACTGTGCTTTAGGAATTAATTCCTTAGTCTAAACACCTCCAAGCTAATGGCTCTTGAGAAATAAAATCTCTAGCCCATGTTTAAATAAATAAAAAAACCAAATTAATAGAAATATTAATTTCTGGCCCATTTCTTATTTAAATAAAAAAAAACACATGCAATTAATAAATAAATAAATAACTGGAACTTATAATCAATTAGTCAATTTACAATAGCTCAAGTGTTAGGAATCATGCAAAAACTATTGTGCAGCAGAAGATAAAAACTTTAAACAAATTTGACTGATCTAGGATCGCAATAAACTTCAAGATGAACAGGCTTTTGATTTTCAAAAGATTAATGTAAAATATAAGTTAGATTTACTTACAAATTATGTCGACCTCTTCTTAGGCATATAGGGTTATTTGAATTCACCTTTGCATCTTTGTTGTTGATGATCTTCGAAGCTAATGAAGAACACCAAAAACACCATGAACACCAAAAGTTCCAAAATCTTCAAAGGTTTGAAGAACTCCAAGAACATGAAGAACATGATGAACAATGAAGAACATTGTTCTTCATAAATGCGGATCTTCTTCTTGATGGTTGAACATGACAGTGAGTGTTGACTCATAACTAGAAGCAAGAGAATATTTCTCTTTTACAAAATTTCACTCTCTAATTCTAAGAAACTATTCTTTGTAGTAATGGAAATAGTTTTCCAAGGAGTCTAAAGAGTGAATTTTCTGCTTTTGACTGAGCCTCTATTTATAATCTTTGAAAAACTAAGAAATGAGTCAAATATTTCATATGGGACAAGTATAGGTGATGGCTAGGGTTTTATAAAAACCCTAGTCACTTACTTAAGTGAATGACGCATGGGCTAGGGTAGAATATCCTGGCCCATGCGTCAATTGCCCTGCCCATAGCACCACTATTAAGTGGAGCACGAGTCAGGGAATTAATTCCCTGGCCCATGCGTCTTCTCAACTTACTCTGGCTTGGGTTTTATTTCAAATCCCAATTTTACCTCTTTAGCAATTTGTGCACAATTTTCCTTGGACCCATTTTTTTAATTAAAACAACTTGCTTAAATAAATAAGTCCAATGTTTTAATAAATAAAAACAACTTGTCTAATAAATAAATATGCCCATGTTTTAATAAATTAAAACAACTTGCTTAATAAATAAATAAATAATCGAAGCTCATATCACTTAGTTAATTTACAACAGTTCAAGAAAGGACTCGGAAGAAAAATAGATTTAGCTACTTAAGTCTTGTGAAATCTCGTCATTCGATGACTCATCACTTTGACAAAAAATCACTAGATTATTTCACTAAATAAATGTGATTGAACTCTAAATCATATTTTGCCACAAACAATTAATCCTTCACGACGTACTTATTAAATTACCATATTACCTCTCCATGGAATTTATTCCGCGGTTGAATCAAAGATGATTAACTGTCACTTTGTTCACTACATCTTTTTCCTTGAGTACCCGGATCCAAACCTCATGATTTATCCCAATGTATCATATGAGACTCAATTTATCCTTGTCACAGTTTCAATTAAAAATTATTGAAAACGTTCGGGCCCGAGACACAGGATAATTATTCTTATTGATCCTAAAACAAGGAGAATTTTCTTATCTCTTTGTTCTCCTACAAAGGATTTGGACTCCTTCTTGAAGAGTGATCTTCCATAATGCTACATGTTGATTAGCCAACATAAAAAGTATGTTGATTACATAATTGGTCTCACCCTATGATACATCAAAGTAATCCCCACTTGACATCTGGTTCATAAACTTTTCAGGATTTAGAGTAATATTCATAAGTCATCGTGCATGCTCATCATTCTTTATGATAGTCATTATAGGAATGATGGCTCACGCGGTCTTGTTCAGTGCATAGCCTTATATAAACCTACCTTGCTATAACACCAATTATGTCAACCTGAAGCCATAGTACTTCATTGGATTAAGACAAATCATCAAGGTTAACATGCTATAGTTTAGGGGGAATTTCTGGTTCCACTTATGACTACGAACAATATTTAATAAGTTACAACAGACTTTTGACTGTGGTCTTTTGTTTGACAAATACCATTATACCATAATCAAATTCAATGTAACTTAGGGACTGTCTACATGCATATAATCGGTAAACCACATATATGCTATGTAAAATAATAATAAATATGCCCAATGTTCAATAATCAAAACAATGAATAATCAATAATATTCATTACATCTAAAATATCTTATGATCAATTGGAGTTTTAGACACTAGTTCCAACAATCTCTCACTTGTTCTTAATTCCAATTGGACACTAATCTGTAGTCTTCATTCACTTAGTAAAATCCACTGTTTTACTATGACAAGTGACTAATGATAAAGGTCTAATAGAACTTAGTCTTTAAGAATTCCGCCTCTCCCTATCTCTCTATGAGATTCTCTCTAGGAGATATCTCATCCTTGAGATAATTTTGCATCTATAGAGTTGTAAAATATTTTTGGCTAAGTATGGAGTTAACAACACTTTGTTGATCACAACATTTTGTTGCTATGTCTCTCCAACTACTATCTCTCCTATAAAAGTAATTTCTTTTACTTTTTAGGAAAACCTCTATGAGAATTGTCAATAATCCATTGGATTTTGACTATTGATAACTTTCTTACATCATCCACTTATGATGTAGGACTTTTATCAATACTTAGTATTATTCTAGCATAACATCTTTTTGTACACGTTGTTAATCAAGATACTTGATATTCCAACAACATGGATACTTCCATGAAGCCATTAATGCATTTCTGCATCCTACTTTTAAATGCTACTGGACCTTTAGCTAAGTACTTGTTGATGTGATGTTTTGGATCAATAATAAAAGACCACTCGCAATAAGACGAATCCTTATATGATAGAGCTATTTTAGAGGGTGTCAAACCTTAAGGACTATTCTTGGTCGGATGTTTATCAACTATTCAAGATTACCTTTAATCTAACTCAAAGAAGATAATTGGTTGATTTTGATATGAAAACTTAAAAACAAGCATAAACAAATATTGAATTAAATGAGGAAAAACATAAGGATTCAAATCCACTACAAACCTCATACCAATGGTCATCCGTATTCAACATGCGATTCTCATTATATGCATGATATGATGCGCGTATGGTTGTTAATCATCCGATGACATCGACAAGAAAATACTTTTATTTAGAGAAAATGATAACTCATCTTAGGTTAGCATAGATTGATCACCTAACCACAACTTGTGATACGATCCATGTTCTCTAGCATGGCCTATACAATCACTAAACAACATACACATAAACAAGAATTAAGCATAACCCATCCTAGGTTGCATGAATCATCTACCTACATTAAACTAAGCTAATATGTAGAATGATTTATGGTCTCTAGGCATGACCTATCAAATCTTTTGAATGAGTGTCAATTTTAAATCATTGCATAGCTATCATTCCTATAATCATAGAGAATAGGAATGTTGGATTCATTCATGTTATACTCGAGATATGATTAGAGGATTTTATAACTTAATTATGCAAATGACTAAGTGAAAATGATAACAAATAGTAGAAAGTTATTTTAGTGACTTTCCATTTGAATCAATAATTTTATATTGACCTTTCTGGATTAAAATGATCATAACTTTTGACTCCAAAATCTAATTGAGGTAAAATTTGTGGCATTGGAAAACTAACTCAAAATTATACAACTTTGTAGTTTATGAAAATTTTCAATTCCATCTTTTTAGGGGTCAAATCTGCACCATCCGCAGAAGCGTTCGGACGGAGTCTGTTACTGTTCACTCAGTACGTCTCGTCCACAATTCATCCGCAACAAGGTTCGGACAGTAGTGAACAGTATAGCGAGTATAAATAGCTAAAATGCGATTTTTCAGCTCATTTCTCACATTTTCTGACTTGGAACAATTTGAAGCTCTTTCCTCTCTCCTAGGGTTTACTCCAAACCTTAAGAGAATAATATTTGAGACTTGGGTTGCATTTTCTAACACCGAAAATGTGTTCGGTGGTGTTAGATTGTTGTTCTCACTGATCGTTCGAGCTAAATTCTCAAACCCATGTCCACTTTCTTAAGATTGAGCTATACACTACTGCATGTTGCTTAATCTTGATTATTTGTCTAGGAATTTGTCACATTTGTGGAGTTTAAGCATTGGATCAAAGTTCTATAGACTGGGCTTCGAATCTTTGTGGTAAGTGTTAAGTTTAGCTTTGTGATTTTAGTTAAGGTTGTAATGTAGCATGTTAATCCCTAGTAAATTACCATGAATTAACTTTTGTAGCTTATGGATTCATGTTATGAGTTCTATTTGTGGCGACCTGATTTCATAATACATATTTTTTTTTTTAAATGAAACCGCATCATCACAGTGGCGTGTACATGCATACCAGCCATTATTATCTCATAATATGAGCATATCAAATCAGAATAATCATAACATAGCAGCGAAAACTAATAAAATAACATGTGAGAGTAACATAACATAAAGAGCTGACATAACTATATACAATAATTTTTACATCAAAAGTGCTATACAACAAAAGAATGACTATAAAAAAAAAGCCACATACGACTTAGCCAAAATACATCAACCTGTTTATATATACAACATATTAATGTACAACAAAACTAGACTATATATGAGTCTAAACAGAATACCAATAGACATACATCGCCCTTAGTCATGGTAACCCAAATACATAGCAACTGGATTATCATCCTGATCCACAATACCTGCATCAACAACATCATCTGAGACGATCATGGAGTTAAACACATTCGCCCAGGTGGATGTATGAGTCCACGGTCTCAACAATTTAAGATGTAACACCCCGGTCCCATATTGGGAAGATGAGAAATAGCCCACATAAAATGGGTGATTTATAAAGAGAGTCATGAGTGTTGAGTCCTACATCGCCTAGTTACTAGGTGAAACTGAGCTTTATAAGTGATTCTAGGGAAACTCCAAAATTGACTAGTCTTTTTGGGGTTATAGCGCAAATGTGGCTAACACTTTTCTCTGGGTCGTTACAAATGGTATCAGAGCCACCTAGTAACGCCAAGCCATGTGGTACTGGAGCACTACATGACGTGGCCCTGACGAGGACGTCAGGAGTTTAAGAGAGGGAGTTTGTAACACCCCGGTCCCATATTGGGAAGATGAGAAATAGCCCACATAGAGTGGGTGATTTATAAAGAGAGTCATGAGTGTTAAGTCCCACATCGTCTAGTTACTAGGTATAACTGGACTTTATAAGTGATTCTAGGGAAACTCCAAAATTGACTAGTCCTTTTGGGTTATAGCGCAGATGTGGCTAGCGCTTTTCTCTGGGTCGTTACAAATGGTATCAGAGCCACCTAGTAACGCCAGGCCATGTGGTACTGGAACACTGCATGACGTGGCCCTGACGAGGACGTCAGGAGTTTAAGAGGGGGAGTTTGTAACACCCCGGTCCCATATTGGGAAGATGAGAAATAGCCTACATAAAATGGGTGATTTATAAAGAGAGTCATGAGTGTTGAGTCCCACATCGCCTAGTTACTAGGTGAAACTGGGCTTTATAAGTGATTCTAGGGAAACTCCAAAATTGACTAGTCTCTTTTGGGGTTATAGCGCAGATGTGACTAGCGCTTTTCTTTGGGTCGTTAAACTGGGCTTAATAAGTGATTCTAGAGAAACTCTAAAATTGACTAGTCCTTTTGGGTGATAGCGCAGATGTGGCTAGCGCTTTTCCCTGGATCATTACAAATGGTATCAGAGCCACCTAGTAACGCCAAGCCATGTGGTACTGGAACACTGCATGACGTGGCCCTGACGAGGACGTCAGGAGTTTAAGAGGGGAGTTTGTAACACCCCGGTCCCATATTGGGAAGATGAGAAATAACCCACATAAAATGGGTGATTTATAAAGAGAGTCATGAGTGTTGAATCCCACATCGCCTAGTTACTAGGTGAAACTGGGCTTTATAAGTGATTCTAGGGAAACTCCAAAATCGACTAGTCCTTTTGGGGTTATAGCGCAGATGTGGCTAGCGCTTTTCTCTGGGTCGTTACACATATCAATACATCTAGCATGAAATTCCATAAAACATAATAGATATACATATCAACAAAACATAACCGTGCAATGCATGCTTTCACATTTGTATATTTCTTTCATTTATTCTCATCACTCTGGGGACTTGTCCCTAACGGCTTTCTCATGGATCCATCGTATTACATTCATAAAATTCACATCTTTCCAGCACCGAGGGCTTGCCCTCCGAGAATTCTCTCGAACTGATACTGGAAACTATAGCATAACATTTAAATCCTTTCAATACCAAGAGCTTGCCCTTTGAGAATTGTCTCGAACTGATGCTAGGGACTTGTCCCAATTTATTTAGTCTCTTATGCATTTCCTCACATATATCCATGCTTGATAAGTGATGAATGTTACACATTCAAGTCCCTTAATTCACATATGTTAATCTTTTAGTTTGGTTATAATTTGATGTTTTGTGTTGTTTTTGTGTTTTCTTATATTGTCTAGGATTTTGAAGAAAAGCAATCAATTTTTGGAAAGTTCTAGGCTTAGAAGGTATTTTGGAAAAAGCTACCAGACAAGGGGATCGAGCGCCCAACTTAGGCTCTCGAGCCCCCATTCTTGGCTCTCGAGCGTCTTCGTGCGCTGAAAGACAGTGAAATCGGCAGACTTGTTATAGAAAGATGCTAATCTGACTCCAACTCGATTTTGGACTTCCTAGGGTACACAAAATTGATTAGGGTTATTCCTAAACTCTATAAATACTCTCCTAAGTGCTCCAAAACAATTACACAAGCTTAAGGAGAAGAATTAAAGGCTTCAAAGAAGGGTTTTTCTTAGTTTTTCTTTACTTTTCAGTTTTTCTTTGTTATTTTCTTATGAGGATGAATTTCATCCGAATTATGTATAACTAATATTTTAGTTAGGGCTCGATTGAAGCCCTAATTATGTCTCTTTAAGATTTCAATTTGTCTTGCTACAATTCATATTTTGATGCTTAACTTGATTATTTTTTATTTTCTTGAATTTCTCACATGTGTGTGCTTGATCATCATATGCTTGTGGTATTGATAAGCCTTGAATGTTATGCATTTAAGCCCCTTAACTTGTATTTGTTAGACCTTAGTTATTTTGTAATATAATATTTTGTCGTGTTTTTGTATTTGTTAGTGTTTTCAGGTCTTATGGTAAAGGTGTACTCTACATCATGGAATTACTCAATATATGCCAACTTCATCACTTGGCTCGAGCTACTTCATCCTTTGGCTCGAGCAAGATAGACTTTACTTGGCTCGAGCGATCCCTACTTATGGCTCGAGCGATGTTCACTCCTCATGGCTCAAGCGAAATAATAACTTGGCTCGAGCTAAGTTGATCCAGTCAGAGTCTGAAGTGCGATCTGCGCCGGATTTGGAGGAAAAGAGAATCATAGAAGACCTGGCCAGTGCGAGAACAGCTCTGGGATCCCTCAAAATGAGTGTTGACTTGATTTTACTGAGGATGAGAGATTTGAGGTGAGAGAATGATATGAACCCGCAGGAATAGAAATCCGTTGAACCCACAATCAATTTGAAAACTCACCCAAGAAAGCCAAACTCAAGTCTACGGATAGAGAATTTAGACCCGTTGAAAACTCGTTTCAAGAACCTAGATTATATTAAAATCTAGACCCGTTGAAATCCCGTTTCAAGAACCCAAATTACGAGGAAGAACGCCACAAAGGTTGTGATTTACCTTTGATAAGTTCAAAAGTTCAATCAAGAACAAGAGGAGAAAACTCAACTCACAATTAAAATTCAAAATAATGTCTCCCTCATTTCTAGGTGCTGTGGCTCATGAGATGTTTAAATACTCCCTACAAAATAACCCTAGGCCAAAATAAGGTCCCTTTCCCAAAATACCCTTAAGTGGAACAATTAAAGTTCTTTTGAAACCCTAATTAATAAAACATAAGAAATATATGGGCCAAACATCTTCAAGCCCATTTATTCTAAACTAATAAAATAAAGCCTTTAATAACAATAGGCCCTATTTTTAAGTCAAGTCTTCCACAGCTTGGATCAAGTGGATCAAGACTGGTTCTCTTTCTTTCAAGCCCATCTTGAGTGTTGGGCTCTTGCTAGCTTCATCCCAAGTGGATTGCACTAATCCTTGCATTGCTTCCCTGATCTTCTTGGCTCTTGGTCTTGTGATTGGCCCATCTGGAATTTGCAAAGGATCTTTAAGAGTAGGCCCACCTTGGTTCCCATCAGAGAATCCCTTGAAAAGAGGGATTTTTAGAGTGAGCTACGGGTATTTGAAAGAGGAGATCATTTTTGTAAAAGGGAGACAGAGGAGTCGTGGGCAATGGAGGAGCATCATCTGAGTTTATTGTAAAATCTGTCCAGAGGCAAAAGAACACTCCAGGAGATGTCTTTCTCTAATCCAATAGAGAATTTCAACTCCTCTATGAGTGGCTAATCTCTTCTTCATAGGGAATTGATGAAACCCTCTCCAAATTCCATGGTGTAATTTATATTCATTGTTGGGATTTTCAGAGTATACATGATGATTGTTTAGCTTAGGGAATTGCAAAACCGTTTGTAAATTCTTCTTCAATGATAATAATCATTCTTGAGTCCATTCCATCTTGTCCATAAGATGGTCTTTTATCTTGA
>FXXK01001643.1:0-11417 GCA_900184695.1 Betula pendula | reverse complement strand
ATATGTCTTGTGTGTTTAGCAAGGCAAGGATTGTGTGTTTAGCAAGGTAAGGATTTATTTCCTTAACCAGTTTCGGCTTTAATTAGGTTTTCTATGTTAGGGTTTTTTTCCTTGTAATGTTCAGCCCTTTAAATAGGTGCATAAGCAATGGAAAACGCAGACATTGATTATTCATAAAATTTGTGAGGTTTATTCTCTTTGGTTCTTTGAAGAACTAATCGAACTTATCGGGATTTCCCGTGGCGTTCATCTCGACTTATCAAACGGAGTTTCCATCACCGTTTGTGGCGTCTTCGTTATACCGAGGTTCTTGTTTATCATAAACAACGGGTCGAGGTCTTCCATTCGAATCTGTCCATAGAACGATCTTGGGTTCCCTTTCGTTGTTGGGTCTCGTTATTCTTGACGGGGTTCACATCAATATTCCTCACCCAAATCCAGCCATGCCAAAGGATCATGCCTCATCTTCTCGCAAAACCAGTGATCGCAGCAATTACTCCAGCGACAAGTGGAGGCATCGTGCACTCATTCCTGAGACTCGCTTCGATATAGTGGGTCCATTTCGGGAGGATGTCGCCACCAACTTAGCGTACAAGCAGATTCGGGGACGGCGATTGACACCACTGCTCAGTCCAGCACATGATGTCTACTACCCGGGCTATGTCAAGCTTTTCTATAAAAATTTGGCATTCGATGAAGACAAGCCTGAGGTGTTATCATCCGTGATTGACGGAGTGGAATTTGAGGTAAGCATTGAAGACATAGCTGAGGCAATGGGAATCCCAAATGAATGCCCAGCAGACTTGGTAGATTGCTCTGGTGCTGTCCGTTATGGTGTGTTCCTGGAAAATATCGGTCTTACGGAGATGATTGATGATATGTGCGAAGGCCGATACACCAATGACGACAGGAACTGCATGAGCAAATCATTATTGCCCGTAGCATTATGGTTGATCAACATCGTGTTACAACAGAATGTGTGCCCATTGGGGCACAAGTCGCAGCGAAGGGGGGACTTCTTGAATGCTCTATATGCATTCCATGGGCGGTATTGGGTCTCCATACCACACCTTATTTGGCTCCAAATGTATAAATGCTGGCACGGTTTAGTTCACACATCCAATAAGAAAGCAGCGAAGTGGGCACTTCCCTTTCCATTCCTCATCACCAAGCTCATCCTCGAGAAGGGTGTCCCAGTCTCGGATGACGATTATATGCTGACCGAGGCCCCTGTATTTGGACTGGCACAATGGAACCAAAGTGTTTCTCACATGCCCCGATATGCGCCGGGCCCCTGCAGTGCCGATAGATGAGGAGGAGGCTTCCGAGGCTCCTATGGATGAGGCGCCAGCTGCTGATGCGGATATGGCCGAGGATGCAGCCTCTTTTGATACCGAGGAGCGAGTTATGATGTCTCGCATAGAATTTGATGACCTCCGCGAGCAGCTTGATGATTTGCGGTTCGAGATCAGTGACTATGCCAGAGAGTTCCGCGAGGACAATGCGGAGATTCAGCGATTATTGCGCGACCTTCTTGCACAGCTGCCAGGACCGCATGCCCCATGATTTTGATGTGTCTTGTCATGTTATCTTTTGGTTTTATGGTTGTTTTTTTCCCTTTATGACATTGTTGTAGGACTTTAACTGGATGTTTTATTTTAACAACAACTGTTTCATTTTGCCATATTATCAGTTTGATTCACAGACAGGATTGCTTATGTTCAGTTTGGGGGAATGTTGTGGCCCTACTACTTATTGTCTCCCGGTTCGGTATTTTTGCTTTACACATTGGGGACAATGTTTCGTTTAAGTTTGGGGGTGTGGGATTACACATTTTGTGGGAATATGTGCTGGTTTTTTTTTTTTTTTTTTTTCGTTTTTATCTTAAAAAAAAAAAAAAAACATCATGCTATTCTGGAGAATCTTGTTGAACTTTAAGGTGGTTGCTTTTCATTGGCGAGTTTAAACTTTTGAACACATGATCATATGGTTAGGAATCTGAGTCTTATTACTTACCTGTCACCTATGAGGTGGCACTTGTGTCAATTTGATCTGTCATGAGCACACTAACAATAGTTGTGAGGTATGACATGCGGAACTAGTTGTGTGTGTTTTTAATGTTTTGAGAGGAATTAGGTGAATTGTTGGATGGACAACCTTGGCAAGGTATTTAAAAATGAAAGAAAAAAAAATTTGCAAAATAAATTGATGTGGCTAGTTTGGCTTCGTAGCCTATTTGACTGGAGTTAGTAAGCCCTTAGGGATGTTTTACATCTAATGCCCTAAAACCATTTGGTTGGGAGTCATTGGCTTAAAACTCGATACATTGGTCAATTAGAGAGCTTAAGGGAGCTAAGTACTGCACAGCTACACACAAACAGAAAGATAGTATCTGGCTAGTCAGTTTCGTAGCCTTGTTGACTCGAGTTATTAAGCCTGAAGGGTGTTCACACTTAGTGCCCTAAAACCATCTGGTTTGGGAGTCATTGGCTTAACACTTGATACATGGGTCAATTAGAAAGCTTAAGGAAGCTAACATTGCACAGCGGTTAAAAAAAAAAAAAAAAAAAAAAAAAGAAAGAAAAGGGAAAAACTTTTGTCTATGCCTTGGTTGTATTATCTGATGAAGATCCTAGTGACTTTTGAAGTATTGAATCATGCACATTGGAATTTATTGGAAGCCTCATAATTATGTGTTAGTTCACTTCACACGAAGTTGAACTTGTGGTATCTCAGCCGGTCATGTGTAAGTGAGTGGATTTTGGAAATCCTAAGAAATGTGAAGATAGTCTTCAGCTTTTTAAACTTGCTCATGAATGATGACCATTATTTGTGTGATACTTCATTCTTTTGGATAACATGCGTGTGCATAATGTTTGTGGTTAACATTTCTGTTAAACCCTCATGAGACTTCACTCGTCCACTAGGGATGCCTAGGGGTTTAAAAGGCTTGTTGCATGTGCCAAGTGCAACCGTGTTTCCTACGACAAAGGAGGTAGAATAATGTTTTTAATTTTGTTTTATTTTCTGCTTTTGTTTTGCTAAGGGACTAGCAAAATGTAAGTTTGGGGGTGTGATAAGCCTTGAATGTTATGCATTCAAGCCCCTTAACTTGCATTTGTTAGACCTTAGTTATTTTGTAATATAATATTTTGTCGTGTTTTTGTGTTTGTTAGTGTTTTTCAGGTCTTATGGTAAAGGTGTACTCTACATCATGGAATTACTCAATATATGCCAACTTCCTCACTTGGCTCGAGCTACTTCATCCTTTGGCTCGAGCGAGATAGACTTTGCTTGGCTCGAGCGATCCCTACTTATGGCTCGAGCGATGTTCACTCCTCATGGCTCGAGCTAAGTTGATCCAATCGGAGTCTGAAGTGCGATCTGCGCCGGATTTGGAGGAAAAGAGGATCATAGAAGACTTGGCCAGTGCGAGAACAGCTCTGGGATCCCTCAAAATGAGTGTTGACTCGATTTTACTGAGGATGAGAGATTTGAGGTGAGAGAATCCCTTGAAAAGAGGGATTTTTAGAGTGAGCTACGGGTATTTGAAAGAGGAGATCATTTTTGTAAAAGGGAGACAGAGGAGTCGTGGGCAGTGGAGGAGCATCATCTGAGTTTATTGTAAAATCTGTCCAGAGGCAAAAGAACACTCCAGGAGATGTCTTTCTCTAATCCAATAGAGAATTTCAACTCCTCTATGAGTGGCTAATCTCTTCTTCATAGGGAATTGATGAAACCCTCTCCAAATTCCATGGTGTAATTTATATTCATTGCTGGGATTTCCAGAGTATACATGATGATTGTTTAGCTTAGGGAATTGCAAAACCGTTTGTAAATTCTTTTTCAATGATAATAATCATTCTTGAGTCCATTCCATCTTGTCCATAAGATAGTCTTTTATCTTGAATGAATTCAACATCTTTATTTTCTGTGATTATGGGGATGATAGCTAAGCAATGATATTAATCGGCATTCATTCAAGAAGCTTGATAGGTCATACTTAGGATTCATAAATCATGCTACATCTTAGTTTAGCTTAATTTGGGTAGATGATTCATGCAACCTAGGATGGGTTATTTTTGATTCTTGATGACATGTATGCTGTTTAGAGATTGTATAGGTCATGCTAGGGAATGCGGATCGTATCACAAATAGTGTTTAGGTGATCGATCCGTATTAACCTAAGATGATTTATCATTTTCTTCAAAACAAAAGTATTTTCTGGTCGATGGCGTCGTATGATTGACAATCATACACACATCATATCGTGTGTATACTGAGAATCCCACATGAGTATGAATGATCATTGGAATGAGGTTTATGGTGGATTCAATCCCTATGTTTATTTTTTTGAATTTCATTACATGTTTAAGCTTTGATTTAGTTTTTAAAACAACCAATTATCTTCCTGAGTTAGATTAGAAATTAATTCTGAGTATTTGATGAACACCCAACTTAGAACAGTCCTTGAGGTTCGATACCCTCAAAAATAGCCCTATCCTATAAAGGATTTGTCCTATTGCGAATGATCTTTTTATAATTGATCCGTAAAATCCACATCAGGTATGGATAGTTATTTAGGTCAATTTAGATGGCCGAGTCCTGGGCCTAATAGAGTAACAAAAGAACCTTATCAAAGGTTCTTGGATTAATCAACATGGAAAACTAGAGTAGATGTCATGCTCTAGGCTTCATGTGTTTGTCGATCTCCATAATTTTATACTTTCTTGAAGAACAACTTAGTAGATGCCATGCTAAATCATTTGAGAAAGAAAAGAATTAGAGTAGATGTCATGCCTAACTCATTGCTTAGGGAGATCAATAGCTTAAGGAGTAGATGCCATGCCCTTAGGTTGACAAACATTGAATATCGTGATATGGTTGTAGCATTCCGCATATTGTTTACCTTATTTGAGTACGATTAGTAATGGATATCGAAGCCCTAGCCCTTTATTCTTATCATTTCAATTCAATATTTGATCTCATCTCATTCAATATATCTTTTTAGAAAATTCTTTTAAACATAATTTACACCAATCCTTGTGGGAATTATCTCGTGCTTGCATACTATAACTATCGTTTTAATTTTGTGCACTTGCGAGAAAAATGTGCATTTATTCGCCTATTATTTAGGTGGATATTTGTACAACAATGCTCATGCTCATGCTATAAAATATCTTTTTTTTTTTTTTTTTTTCTTTCATGATCATGCTTTATTTAACATCTTTTCATAAATCACATTTCATTAAACATTTTATTACATAAATACAAGGCATCAAGATTCAACATATTAACATTAACATAACATATAATTGGCTCGAACTTAATATCATCTTTGAAAACATAAAAATAGTATATTTTCTTAGCGAGTAATTATACTCACAATGTTTCGCTCGATGCTTAACAATTGACACCAATGACAAGTCTTAATCACACAAATTTGCAATACATCATTGCATGTGATCATAAGGCATAACTCATAGCTCAAAACATACTTCTATACACCAATGAGAGCTTGTAACCTCATGAGCACATAGCCCAATTGAGACCCATAACATACATGGAGTTCAAAACATAATTTAAATGCTAACAAAGTTAACCCATAGAGAATCTCTAGGATTAACTTATAAAACTCTAAGCAAAACCCAACTAACTTAGCTAACTTGAACACTTACCTCGAAGGTATGAAGCCCGGTCTTTGGAACTTCGATCCAATGCTTAAACTCCACAAATATAATAAATTCTTAGACAAATAATCAAGATTAAGCAATATGCATAAGGTGTATAGCTCAATCTTGAGAAAGTAAACATTGGTTTGAGAATTTACCTCAAACAATTAGTGGAAACGATAATTTAACACCGAGGAATGCATTATCGGTGTTAGAAATCACAACTCAAGCCTTAAAAGATCACTCTCTTAAGGTTTAGAGCAAACCTTAGGAGAAAGGGGAGAGCTCCAATTCATTCCAGTTTAGAAAAATGAGAAAATGAGCTGAAAAATTCGTGTTTCAGCTTTTTATATCGCATTACTATTTACCGTAGTCCAGACCTTGTTGCGGACAGGCTGCGAATGGAACCTACTGTCTGAGAAGTAGCAAGGTTCATCTGGACGCAACTACAGACAAGCTGAGGATGACGCCTACTATCAGGCCGATTTGACCCCTAAAAAATGATGGAATTGGAACAAGTGATAAACAACAAAGTTGTATAATTTTGAGTTAGATTTCCAATGAAATAATGTTTTACTCAATCAGAGTCCTGAGTCAAAAGTTATGATCATTTTACTCCAGCAAGGTTAATATGAAATTACTGATTCAAGTGGAATAACCTCTTGAAAAGTTTTCTGGGGACAATGCAGATTTGACCACCACAACGACAGAATTGTAAATTTTCATAAACTACAAAGTTGTATTATTTTGAGTTAACTTTCCAATGACATAAATTTTACCTCAATTGAAGTTTGGAGTCAAAAGTTATGATCATTTTACTCCAACAAGGTTAATCTGAAATTACTGATTCAAATGGAAAGTTATTAAAATAGCTTTCTACTCTTGGTTATCATTTTCACTTAGTCATTTACATAATTAAGTTTATAAAATCCTCTAATCATAACTCGAGTATAACTCCATTAAGCTATTGGTAATATGGGTTAAGTGCTTATGAGTTGTTAGGCACTTATGTACTTTTAGAAATTGTGTTGTAAGCTATAGATTGTGTCTAAGATTGCATGCAATGTGATATTATAGCTTATTGTGGGAAAGTGGTTGAGTTGGTGTCCAAATATAGCATCAAAGGATTGAGGTGAGTAATCTTTACTCATTGGGGACGAAATATGTTTTTTGTTTTTGATGGATTTTATAAATAATTTTAGATGTTTTATAAATGCTAAATAAGTTGAGAAAGAATAGAATTTCAATGCTTTTAAAGAATGTTTAAATTTATGATAAGATCGAGCTAATCATACTTTGTTTGAGAATGATTTATTATTACTTGATACTTTCAATGTTTTATGAGATATTTGATGAGATATGATTGATATTGTTGTTGTGATTTTGAAAGTATTGTTGAGATATGAAAGAAATACTATGATTATTCATTACTTTGATATTTTGAGATGTTGGCTTATGATGAATGAGAATTGATTTAATTTCAATTGTTAAGACATGATTGTTGAGATTTGAAAGTGCATAGATATGAGCATGTGTATTGATGTGTGAGCACAAACATGGGCTAATACTAAAGAGATAAAGAAGAGGGTTGGGCCCATAAGAATGAAAGTTAAAAAAGAGGGCTGGGCCCATATGATGAAAGTTATGAAAGGTGCTAGGACTGAGCCCATTACGCACAAGTGCTAGGGTTTGGCCCGTTATGCGCGAGGCTTGGGAGTTGTACTTGAGGCCAGTGTGTGCAGCTTGCTCGGGCTGAGTCCGTTAAGCATGTGGTACACATTACGAAAGTAAAGATGAAAGTGGAAGACTAAAGCATGCATTGCGTTATTATTGATGATTTATGTTTATTGGGTTAAGAGGTATTTCATGCTAGATGTATTGGTATGCATAAGATTCTCAATGGAAAAGAACTTATGTATACGTTTACAGCTGGATTGCATATGATATTTTGTGGATTTTTATTATGTACAAGTTATGCATTAGATGAGTTTATATGTATATGTATCCAAACATATTTTGGAGCATATGCATACATTCACAGCTATATATAATTATTCAAAATGCTACACCAAGTTTGAATAATGAAGTAATATTTTTATGAAGTTGAGTAGCTATTATTGTAAACGATTACATAAATAAAAAATTTGGCTCAATGCAAAAACCCTCGGGAGAGTCTTCATTTTTTATGAACTATTGACTTACCCTTTTTTCTTTCCTTCCCCATGTAATCATGGATGATTTTTATGATTGCATAGATGATGCTATTGTTGCAGGTACAATGGATCTTGATGAAGATCCAGTGACTACTTATTTGGGATATCATGACTAAGGGCAATGTACGCTCGTTGGGTATTTTGTGATGTGAACCCCATCGAGACCCAACAACGAAAGGGAACCCAAGATCGTTCTATGGACAGATTTGAATGGAAGACCTCAACCCGTTGTTTATGATAAACAAGAACCTCGGTATAATGAAGACGCCACAAACGGTGGTGGAAACTCCGTTTGATAAGTGGAGATGAACGCCACGGGAAATCCCGATAAGTTCGAGTAGTTTTTCAAAGAACCAAAGAGAATAAACTCACAAGTTTTATGAATAATCAATGTCTGTGTTTTTCATTGCTTATGCACCTATTTAAAGGGCTGAACATTACAAGGAAAAAACCCTAACATAGAAAACCTAATTAAAGCCGAAAATGGTTAAGGAAATAAATCCTTACCTTGCTAAACACACAATCCTTGTCTTGCTAAACACACAAGACATATAAGGAAATCCTTACCTTGCTAAACACACAAGACATATAAGGCAATAAAGGCTGGACGCCTAGAGTCATAAAGAAAGGAAATAAATGACAACATAAAAGGAAAGAAAATGGCGCCAGAATAGCTACGCAATCCAATCCTTCTAGAATAGACCCAAATATTCTTGCCAATTGAATAGCTATGCATCCAATCCTTCTAGAATAGAATCCAAAATATTTCTTGCCAATTTTTTAGCCTTGACCGGATCCTTCTAAAACTTGAATCAAGGTGACGATTCTTTGTTGCCACGTGGATCATGCTCAATGGGCCTCCACAAATTTGCTTGAGCCCATAACTCTTGAATGAGTCCGTTGGAGGACATTCTTGAACTCCTGTGCTCGGTGCTCTCGTAACGTCTCTCTATTGTGTGTGATCGGGAACGATGATCCTGCAATAGTGCTATGTCTATTGATATAACATCATCTTTATAACTATCCCATAATCTCCTATATGTGTCAAAAAGCGTGTGGTAAAAAAAAAGTCTGGTATGACCTGTATTTATATCTGAATAACATCCCTACCTATCCACTATATCAAAACCCAATAGTGTGTGCCATATATAATAAATATCATTCTCTGTAACTAATACTCAAATTATCACAACATATATCTATAAAACTTCAAACTATTTTTTTTCTTAAAACCCTAAATCCAACAACACAAAACCACACAATAAAAAAAACTCCCCCATTTTACATAAGCAACCATCCACACATATCCTCCAAAACAAAATAATCATAAAACCTACAAACCACAACCACCAAAAACAACTTTTTATACCCACAACAAACATCATTTATATTTTATATATTATAATTATCTAGTACTACTTCCTATTATTCCCCCTCTTCGAAAAAGGATCAATTCCCTCAATGAATTCATCACCTAACATCAAACAAGGACTCAACACCATCAAAACAAGTAACATTAAAGGTGGCACGTAATATTAACCATTGTACCTACACCACAAAACAGGTATAAAATCTAAGACCCCAATAAAAGCGTTGTCAAATATAAGATACGCTCAACCCGCAGGAACATCGGAAAAACGGACTCCCATAACTCACGATACATATGCGGAGCACATATAATCTAGGAACGTCTTTCTTTTCAAAGGAAATCTTATCTTTACTCTCAAAAATAATGCAGACCAAACCCCAACATCTCCAGTTACAAAAAAGCCAGCTACCTCGCGAGCTAACAACTCCCTTGTATAGCTCCTGATGTCCCGCAATATTGCCATCCGCATTACTGAATCGCTACAAATATAGAGCTCAGCCTTCCAATCCTCCTCAATGACCATCTAGCTACTCACAAAAGTCAGACTGAACATTCTTTTATGCATCGCTCAACCCCCAAATATCACGATAAGCATCCGTCCAAAAAGGATAACACAGAGAGCAAAAAAATTCCCAATGGAGCTCTAAAAGATCTACAACCCCTACCTCCATCACAATCCTCAAATGGCGAAAATTTGGTAGCAGAATGAACAGCTCTATTTATATGCAGCAAATACAAAAAACTGCTCAACATTGTGGTAGCAAATCTTCTCAATATCACAATGTTAAATTAAAACTGTTCATTTTACACATGATATGCACCTCAACCATTCAGGGGGACAAAAAATCACATTTACTACTGTCAGTTTGACCATTAGTTTGTGGATGACAAGTAGGTGGAAAACACATAGACTCTAATACCTTAGCTTATACACCACAAAAGTCTCCCTCAAACAAAAAGATAGCTCCCCAAAGAACTTAGCATCTCATATACCGAAAACAACTATGTCCTAGGCATCATAGCCATGTAATAACTACAACAAAACAAATCTCTCTCAACACAACAACATACCTCCAGCAAAAAACATAGCGCAAGCATCATCCGATTTTGTGACATGGAATATAAAAATCGATCGTCCCCACTATTTAAAATATCTTATCGCGACCACAAAAAATTTGAAACTCTACAGACTAACAACGTTAAAAAACTCATACCAGTGCAACTACTAAACACAAAAAATCCATTGAAAAATTCTATCAATCCAAATGCCAATCACTAGAGAACATAGGTCCAACAAGGAGTAAATTATCAAACAACACGTTCGCTGCATACCTATAGATTAGACACTGACTCACACTACATGTGACACATTCCCTACACACATAAAATTCCGTCCACACTCAATCGATTTCATGTGAGGCCAATAGAAGTCATGGTTCATAGACAAAAAAACATAGCCAAAAGTCTTTGCAACTCCAAATGTCCCATTAATCCACACCCATCAAAATGTGGATACTGCACTAACTAACTAATACCTCATATAGTAACCACATTAGGCCGCATAGCAACTTATTATTCTACGACAAATAGAATATCACTCAAGCCTAAAGAAACATCATACAGGAACAGGCAATTTTCTCACCAAAGCTACTGATATTGCATTCACAAAAATTCGTAAAAGAGTCTTTCAAGCAAGCTTATAATTCATATTCATTGAATGTTCAAAAAACATCCAGCAATTCTTCTCGCATCAAGTCTAGGTGGCGAGAGATCTATTAAGACGGACATACACTAAGCCCGAGAAAAGATTGCATCGGGAACAACATTCTCCACTTACCTTGCTTGTAGCCGAATGAACGTAATACTCCCACAATATGAGAAAACGTTACTCTGAATGAAACTCACCATCAGCGCAATGCCTTTTTTACATTCGCTTAGATGTAGCGGCCCTTCAAGTAAGTTTAAGACTCAATGCATCGGTTCGCTGACACTCAACGAACTCCCTTAGGCCATAGGTAGTTGCCTGCCACAGTCTCTAAAAAGCATCCGACCACATGCATACAATCAACTCAACATGTACATAAGTTTGGGTAGTTTAAAAGGCCAACCAGAATAGTCACCCCTCTGAAATAAAAAAATCTCTTACTACAATGTTCTCTTCCT
>FXXK01001642.1:0-79794 GCA_900184695.1 Betula pendula | reverse complement strand
AACTGGCTCGCCTCGCGGTGCTTTTCCACCATATGGTCTGCCAGTTTAGTGGCTTTCTTTTCCTGATCCCTAAGTTCCGCAATCACCTGTTTCGATGCCGCCATATGTTCTCCTAACGAGACAAGTTGCTCCTCGGCGGTTTCCAGCCCTTTCCGTGCAGAGTTGCGTTCGGCCTCCACAGAGCAAAGATTGCGAGATAAGTCTGAAACCTCTGCCTTGAACCCCGCAATCAGCCCTTTCTGTTCGTCGATGACCCCCTGCATCCGCGACGAACGACCCTGCAACTCGGATTCTGATTTCATCGACTTCGCAAGTTGGGCTCGAAGGTCGGCCACCTCACTTCGAAGCCCGGAATTGGCTGCGTCGAGCCGAAGCAAATTAGAGGTCAGCTCGTTGATCCTCGACTGCCCAACATCTACGGCCAAGCAAAGCTGCTCGTACTCAGAGGACTTTGCTTCCAAAGCCTCCTGCCTTTTCAGGGCATCGAAAAGCTCTGCATCATGGCGCGTCGACCTCTCTTCTAGCTCCAAATTCCTGGCCCTTAAGGCAGTGATGGTAGACCTTGCAGCCGCGAGCTCCCTGCCCTGAACCTCCGACCTCTTCTTCCATTCGAGGAGCAACTCCTGACCAGAATGTAAATATTTATCAAGTGAATTTACGGCGATCAGGGAACCCTGCAAAAAAAAATAAAAAAAAAAAAGAAGCAAGCAAAGTTAGCGGGAAATCAATCCCGGAGAAACCGAAGCGAATAGCGATAAAGCAGCAACGCACCTCGAGCTGATGTCGGAGACCAAGAATAGGATCTCCTTGAGAACCGACCACCTCCCACCATGCGAGACTGCCGCCAGCAGTCACTTCCCCAGTTCCGGGGCTCGGAGCTTCAGGCTCACTACAGACCTCTGAATTATGCCGAACCTCTGGAGCAGCGATTCCCGCACTCAAATGGATATCGGCGGAAAAAGGTTCGACTCCTTCTGGGAGGGGGACTCGAGAATCTGGAAACTCAGGCTCGTTTGGGATTTCCGGAGAGCCCTGAGCCTCGAGGAGAACAGCCTCCATCGCCGAAGTAGAACCCGTTATGACAGGTTCGGCCTTCTCCTGGTCGGTCGGCGCTATTATACCCTCCACTTCGGCAATAAGCATTAGTTCGGTCGTGGTAGCTTCGGCCTCAGCTCTCCCCGAAGTTTCCATGGGACCAACCTTTGCCACTTCGAGGGTCGGCTCCGCACCTACCGCTGAAGGAAGACCGGATGGTGAAGACGCCTCATTCTCACCACCTTCAGCGGAAGGAATAGCTTCGGCTGATGGCACTGAACCTTCCCCCTCAAAGAGGACGACGACGCCTTGGGCCCTTTTTGAGGGGGGGTACATCCTGATAAACTCAGAGTACGTGGGACTCTCCGCTCCCCCCTCATTGGAAAATGGAGAAGACTCCGCCTCCTCCTCCTCCCCTGAGGGCTCTGCAGCTTTCCTTTTAAGAACCCGAGTCCTCGCCATAAGAGGAATGTTGTCCTCATCGTCGTCCTGGCTATCATCGAGGACAATTGGGCCTTCCACAACTTGGGGGGTGTCCCCTCTCGGCGAGTCCTCTTCAGTAGACAGNCCCCCCTCATTGGAAAATGGAGAAGACTCCGCCTCCTCCTCCTCCCCTGAGGGCTCTGCAGCTTTCCTTTTAAGAACCCGAGTCCTCGCCATAAGAGGAATGTTGTCCTCATCGTCGTCCTGGCTATCATCGAGGACAATTGGGCCTTCCACAACTTGGGGGGTGTCCCCTCTCGGCGAGTCCTCTTCAGTAGACAGAGAGGGAGAGACCGACCCTTCTTCGGAAGAGGATGAAGGTTCGGCCTCCTTCATCGGAGCATGGCTCGGCCCTTTTGACCTCGTTCGCCTGGGGGTGCCTTCTGTTTTCCCTTTCTTCTTCGAAGGGAAGAGTGTATCTGGAATATGGGCCATTCCACCGCATCTGTGCACAGAGAAGCCCAAATACTTCTGCAAGTTGGCTGGGCGAAGCAGAAACCCCAAGTTCGAATCTTCTCCCTCCGCATCCACACTCACCGTGGACCAGGCCACCATCCGGTCAACTCTGTCCTGCTGGGCGGCCGTCAGCTTTGGCTTCAGAAACCCCCGTTTCGATTTCGGGTCTTTCCAGTGGCGAGGGACCCGCGCCTCCGGCGGGCGATTCCTTAAAATGGGAGGAAGCTCCCATCCCAAGCCAGAGACGAAAAAGAAAGATGTCTCGAAACGAGGGTTACTCTGCCATGTGGTTGGAGCGGAAAAGAACTTCCGCTCCCGACCCTGCAAAGTCCATGTGTAACCATACTTCACTGGACCGAATAAGTTTAAAAACTCTGGGGCGGTCAGTTGCTGGCCGTCTCCCAAGACCATCGGCCAGGCCACGCTACAGGCCACCACATGCCGCCAGGCACCGGCCTTCAGTTCCGTTGGTGCCATCTCTAAGATGTGCAACATCTCACGGGCCACCTGAGAAAACGGAAGCCTAAGTCCGGCCATAAGGGCTTTTTCGTAAATACACACTTCGTGCTCCAAAGTATTTCCGAAAATATTATCATTGAGCCCCGGAATCCGGATCTTCACTTCGTCGGGAATCTCGTAAGTTTTTCTTAGCCGCTCGGCGTCATTCGGTCTTAAGGTGCTCCACCAGCTTTCAGGGGGCCCCAAAGCATCCGCCTTAGACGACTTCGGGGGTTTTGAAGGTTTTGATGATTTCGAAGGTCTCTTAGGCATCGCGATTGACAGAAAACACTGAGTTGGAAGCGAAAGGCGTAGGCGGTTAGCTGCTGTGAAAAAACTTTGAAGGATTAACCGTGACGGCTAGGGATCCTTTGCGACAAAGATAAGAAAAAATCCTCTTCGAAACCTATAGACACGCGTCATAATTGGATACCTCCAAAACAGGATGTGGACGATATCAAGACGCGTGTAATGACGCCTCGGGTAACACGTCATCCGACATCTCTGCAGGCGACGATTCATCTCCAAGGTATGATAAAATTTTCCCGCCTTTCTCACCACACAGCGTGAAAAATTTTAGGGGGTAACTGTTGGGAATTGGGCCTGCGTAATTAGAGCGGCCCATCTCTTCCCCTCCATGGATCAGCCCATCAACCAGGAAACCGAACCTGCACACTCATGTTAGCTGAACCTATCGATAAGGTCGGTAAACGCGCCGACCTTCACTTCGGCGTCCAAGGTTCGGCTCCAACAGAAAGACGTAATGATCCTTGATGAAGACAGGACAAGGTCCATTTATGGCTGGCATTTATGATAGCCGACCTTGTTGCTGTTCCCGCGTGTTCTCGAGGTCTACCTGCCCCACACAATATGACTGATGTGACAAGCGGACAAGGGATAGCAGGATGTGGACCTGCCTTCATGTGACACGTGGAAGCATAATTAATAGACCTTATGGGCATAGAAGACAATAAGGGCCACATGGCCCCACATCAGAAGTTCATTGATGAGTCTCGGGGAACCCACTACTGTATAAGGAGCGGGTCTAGGTTCGGTGCAAGGTACGTACATCATAACATAAAGAATTATTCTAAGTCTTTCTCCCCAAGTAAAAGGACTGACTTAGGCATCGGAGCTATCCCCCGCCGGCAACCCCCGGCAAGCTCTTATGTCTAACGTTTTCTCTGTTCTCATGTTACTCGTACAGCCGGAGTTGGAAACTGTGTCAACAATTTTATTTATTTTATTTTATTTTTTTTATCATGATTACATATTAAGATTTGATTTGACGTTCTATTTTCTAATGATTATATACAAATTTGATTTAACAATAAGGAGCATATATGTAAATAATTGGCAAAATAAATTAGATTGGCCACCAAAGATAAAACCATTTACTAGATTAATTACATCTTTCCGTAATAGCATTCTATTGACAAATGTCAGTAGATAGTAAATCATAACATTCACGTACGCTATCTTAATTCTTGTCACACTATTGCATTTAAGGGTGTTTATAATTTAACATAATTTAAACTTTCTAAAAGATTAGCATAATGTGCACTATTACTTATATCAATTTTAGAGAAGATCTTCTTTTTACGTGGAATCAAGATCTTATTTATTTTAGAGTTAAACATTTTTTTGGTCCTTGTGATTTACTCGATTATCAAACAGCTACCTTGTTTTTGAAACATATCACAGGTGGTACCTGTAGTAAACATAATTACCAAGTTAGTACTCCCGTCAAGATTCTATCTAAAAATTAACAGAGCGCCACATTACCATCAATTGAAATGCGACACGTGTCCAGTTGACCAAATTTAAATGTCACGTCAGAAAAAAATAAAATAATAAAACTTTAAAAACAAAAAAACTAAAAAACTAAAAAATTCAAAACTTTTAAAAAACCAATATATATATATATATATATATATATATATAGTGGGGGTAACCGGTCTGGGAGTTGTACATAGGTGTGTAAAAGATTATGTCATAGATATTTGCTTGTCTTTGTCTATGACTTGTAAGTTCATAGTCTTGAGCTATAGTTATCGAAGCTTGTGGCTTATTGCCTTAACTTTTGATTGTAAGATCTTTTGCTCAAGAATTATTATCAATAGAAAAGTAGAAATTCACATTAAAAAAAAAAAAAACTCTTGTCACAATATTGAATTTAATGGTTTATATAATTTAACATAATTTATATTTTTTAAAAGATGTACTAACATTAAAATTATGTATAATGTCATATGTTTCAACTTTAAATTTTTATCATGAAATAAACATTATTTATTTCGTTTGAAATTGAGATGATCTTATTTTCACATGTGATCAAAATCTTCTTTATTTCAAGTGAAATAAATATAAGTTATTTTATGGTTAATATTAAATTTTACAGATTTAATGGTGTACATGTTGCTACGTAGTTTAAAATTTGTAAATGACATACAGCATGTACATCATTAGATACAACAATACAAAATATTGACCATGAAATAACTTCTCTCTACTTCTTTGAAAAAGAAAAAAGAGGATTCTATTTCCTATAATGTGAAAATTAAAAATATTAATTAAATAATTAAATCAATTATTATATTTAAAATTTTAATGACAATTTGCGATTTAACAAGAGAATATCTATATTTCATAATTAAAAAAAACAATAATAGAAGGGGCATAAGAGTGGTATGAGAGATTGATAGAGTAGGTGTCCATGAGACATCAAGGAAAAGATGGGGAATTTTTTATTTAAAAAAAATGGAATAGAGTTGATACTCCGCTCGGCCAAACTTTTTGAAAATTAATTTATATAATTATATCACATTAAATAATATTGAATAAGTAATTAAGTAATCATTATGGCAAATAATACTTGAAATGGATATGAACCATTGTATGATTAAAATTTTATTTTGTTGCATTTGATGATATATAATAATATCACGTGATGAATACGTTAACACATCATTTAAAACTTTCAAATGGGTGATATAATGTGTATTGTTAGATACAAAAAATAAATTATTAATCATAAAATTATTCACTTTGTCCCAAAAATTAGACTTTTTTTTTTTTGAATGTGAATTTTCACTTTTCCATTGATAACAATTCTTGAGCAAAAGCTCTTACAATCAAAAGCTAAAGTAATAAACCACAAGCTTCGATAATCATAACCCAAGGCTATGAACTTACAAGTCATAGACAAAGACAAACAAATATCTATGACATAATCTTCCACACACTTATGTACAACTTCGGTTATAGATCAGATTTGCAACAAACAAACAAAATCGAAGACATAGGCAGTTCAATTCACACCAACATTATTAAAAACTCTCTCAACCCAAAAGTTAGAAAAAAATCATCTCCCTCAACCTGAAGGGCAGGGATAAATAATAATAAAAATAAAATTAAAACAGCAAATGTAAGCAACACCAAGTAGATCCACCGATTGGAAGCGGAGGGAGGCTAGCTGGTGTGGGAGAAAGAAGCGTAGGAACCCCGGAACACCATGGAGGGATGCAAGAGGGGGGGAAACTCTCTAAAAATTTCAGATCTGGGTTTGAAAAACCAAAACCAAAACTTTCAAAGAGTAAATCTGGGGCTATGGATGGCGGAAAAGGTAGAATCCGGCCATTGATGGTGGAAATGACGTCGGCAAAACCTGCTGTGCTCGTCACGTGAGGAAGACAAGGGGGAAGAGGAAATAGGAAAGAGATCCCTCCTCCCCCGGCTGTAAAATTAGACCTTATTCCTTCCTTGATAAGATAATTAGTTATTTTTATCATGTATTACTGCATCATTAATTAAAAAAATATATTATCTTTAACAGGCCTTTATTTCTTCTGTAGTTTGAGCCACTCTCTCTCTATTGCCTAATCATTTGGTCAAGTAACACACGACTTAGATTGATTAGAGTAGACAACAACACCTATTATCGATTCGTAATCATATATATATAATTGTTAATTTGTTAAGAAAATGGTGAAGTAATCAAAGTATTAAATTAGCAAATAATGAACCTTTTAGCATGGATATCGTGTTATGGGATTTTGGATAAGTAAGATCATCAAAAGAGAAACGTGATGACATGGGGGGAGAGGCTCTAATTGCACGAATATGAGGAAATGGAACCTGTTCCAAACTCTACAGCTAATTAACTGCCTCTCACCTCGTTGCGAACTGTTAAAAACATGCGTAACGGGAACGGTACTGAAATAATAAAAGAGACTCGTCAAAATTCATACCCCAGTGAAACCACTCAGGAACTTTCCGGGATCCAGCTGGCGCACTACCCAAAAAAAAAAAAAAAGTTTATTGTTAATTTTTTTTTTTTTTTTTTTTATCTTGTATATGTAATTTTTTTTTTTTTAAAAAAAACTTATTTTGTATTTGTAGGGCCAATTTTTATTCATATATACAAATAACAAAAAAAAAAAAAAAACCAACAAACATTAAAAAAAATTACACGTGGTACAGAATTTCCTTTTTGCCAACGTGTAATTCCGTGAAGTAAAAGTAAAATTTTCACGCGCCTTTCCTGTCCTACAAAAGGAGAAATTAATAATTATTGTGGCGTGTGCAGGACGTTACATTTATTTCTTATCTAAACTAAAATACCGAGTCAAGGCAGTGGTTCCCAGTTCTGCTTTTACTTTTCGCCACGTGGAGGAAAGCGGAGACTGACTTTGGCGCGTGAGTGCAACACGCTCAAGGTGAAAGCTTGGGAAAGAAAATTTAATCCGAAGATGACCCGTTAAAGCAAGGCCCAAATTCTTTCTCCTTAAAAAAAAAAAAAAATTAATAAAAAAAAATTATCTTCTCCTTATAAGCCCAACAGCGTCCGCATTAGTTACCGGTGCGAATAAGTAAAAGAGGACCAAAAATAAAGAAAGGGTCTCTGGAACCCTCTTGGATCGAAAAACCCTAGCAATGGCTGACCCATTGGTCGTCGAACAAATTCCTAACCAGAAACCTCACAATTTCTCGACGGAATTCGATTCCCTCCCAATTCCGCCTCTCGATTCTCTGTTCTTCTCTGAAAACAACAACGGCAACAATGTGAACTCTGAAGCGTACATAGCGGATCTTGGGATGGGGTTCGGGTACGGCGAGAGCGAGGATTTCGAGCTCACCTTCGACGACCTCGAAAATCTCTACCTCCCGTTTGAAACTGAAGACTTTCTCATCTCCGACGGGGTCGATGAGGTGCAGCCGGGTTCGGACCGGGGTCAACCGGTTCAGCTTTCGAATTCGTCGTCGCAGGAATCGGGTGTTTCCGGAATTTCCAGCCATCGGGGCTCGGACGTTACTAAGTTCTTGAATCTCCCGGTGTCCGACTCCGATAGCTATGGCCGAGAATATTCTCCGCAGCTTTCTTCGGAGAATTCAGGCGATCGGGACGAGAATGTTGCTGGGGTTATGAATTTGCCGTCGCCGGAATCGGGTGGTTGCGACCGCGAGTTCTCGGGCGGGTCGGTATCGTCGCAGGGTTCCGGGTACCGTCCGGCATCTCCGGATTCAGCTAATGTGATCGTGGTCGATCAGAAGATTAAAGAGGAGGGAGAGACGGGGTTGAAGAATTGCGTGTCGAAGAGGAAGAAAGGGCAGGATGAAGGGAACGCCACGGATTCGAGGACCACGAAGTACCGGAGGTCGTCGGAGAATGCGGAGGTGAGCGAAGAGGATGAGAAGAAGAAGGCGAGGCTGATGAGGAACCGCGAGAGCGCGCAGCTGTCGAGGCAGAGGAAGAAGCACTACGTGGAGGAGCTGGAGGATAAGGTGAGGGCCATGCATTCCACTATTTCCGATTTGAATAGTAAGATATCGTATATTATGGCCGAGAACGCCACTTTGCGCCAGCAAATGAGTGTGAGTGGCGGTGCCGCTGGTGGCATGTGTGCCCCGCATTCGGGGATGTACGCGCATCCCGCTATGGGGCCCGTGGCTTATCCGTGGATGCCGTGTGCGCCCTATGTGGTAAAACCGCAAGGGTCTCAGGTTCCGTTGATACCGATACCCAGACTGAAATCACAGCAGCCTGCATCGGCCCCAAAGGTGAAGAAGTCGGAGAGTAAGAAGGAGGGGAAAACTAAGAAGGTTGCGAGTGTTAGTTTTCTGGGTTTGTTGTTTTTCGTCTTGCTTTGTGGTGGGCTGGTTCCTTTTGTGGATGTTAGATATGGAGGAATTGGGGACAAAGTTCCTGTGGGATACGGTTATGGTAGTGATAGGTTCTATGGTCAGCAGCGTGGTAAGGTGTTGAGCGTTAATGGCTATTCGAATGGATCTGGAGGAAGTGTGGGAGTTGGATTTTCTAGTGGGCAATTTGATATTTCTAATTCTAATAGGGTAAATTATGAGAGAGGTCGCAAACTAGGGGAAGAGTCCAAATTTGAACGGAAAGATCAAGGATCACAGCCTTTACCGGGTTCAGATGAATTTGTTAATCTGGGCAACGCTAGTGAGCCTCTTGTTGCTTCTTTGTATGTGCCGAGGAATGATAAACTTGTGAAGATTGACGGTAACTTGATAATTCATTCCATTCTGGCCAGTGAGAAAGCTATGGCATCTCAGGCTCCTGGAAAGGAAGATAATTCAAAAACTGGTTTAGCAATTCCTAGAGATTTGGCTCCGGCATTGGCCATTCCTGATGTTGGAGGGAATAGAGGGAGACATTCTCAATTGTATAGAAATCCTACTGGAGGACAGAAGGCTCTTGCCTCTGGCTCTGCAGATACTTTGAAGGACAATTTGAAGTCGACTGCAGCAGATGGTAAACTGCAACAATGGTTCCGAGAAGGCCTTGCAGGTAACACTTGTGCTCTAAGTTTTGCCTATAATCCTAGATTCTTTATGTATGTATTTAGGGATCTAGTGCGTGGCTGATATATTGTATGCCTTGAAAATGGTTTTATGACATGAGTTATAATTAGCTAACAATTCTACAGTGGCTAAAGTAGACTTCTCAGTTATGTCTTGGTCACCGTCTGAGCCTGACATCGCCTCTAAAGAGAAAGTTATTGGCAGTCTCCATGAATCAAGATTGTAGGAAATGTAGAAACTACCTTAAAATATCTTGTAGAGGAGCATTTGATTCCTTTGTTTTGAAAATGCATGCACGTTATGCCCTTATTTTTTCTTTTTATAAGTATATCTATGCTCTATTTTAGGTAGTTTTGCGAGGGATTTGCTTGTTGCTTGTGGAGGTATCTAATTTAATCTTTCAATCTAAGTGAATAGCATTGACGGACTGGAAATCTGAACATCAGTTTGCCAGCTTAAATTAGATACAAGTCAACTCTTTCACTTTTGTAGAACTACTAACAAAACATCTTTTATGTCTAGGAATAAAGAGCTTATCTCAGTCTTTATGTTGACATATAAAATACGTCCCGTGCTTGGAGTTATGAGCTATTACATCTTGAGAGTGTCCTCTTATTTCACTGCAAAGTTGAAATACTATGTATTAGAATGCATAAAGTAAAAATTTGATATTTTATAAGGTCTAAGGGACAATATTCTGTAAAATAAAATTTATAACAGAAAATTTTAGTTAAAAATTTGAAGTTCATCAATGCATCATAGATAAGAGGCAATCTTAATTCATTGATAGGTCTGTGAGTTATTTCCTGTAGTTTGAGAATTGTTTTTGATAGTAATATTTGAAGGCTTTGATATTGGCCAAAATAGTTATATATGCATTCAGTGATATGGGCTATATTGTTCTTAATAAAATGTGTTTTTTTCCTGATCTTGCTATTATATGATACATTCTCCTCTTCTCAATCTGAAACGCATGTGAATTTTCCCTTTTGTTTTTAGATAATTTTATCTATACAAATTTGAAGAAAAATCATGTTGAATCATTCTGTAGAATCAACTAGAGAGACAACTCTTGTAGTCATGAGAGGGTGGATTTTGAACCAATTTTGAAATGGATGTGTAATGCCCTTCCTAGTTTATCATGGTCCATCATCTATTTAGGTTATTAAATTTCTCTAGATTGATGCTCCGGGTTTTGTATGAATAAGCAATTTAACTCCCGTGTTTTTTGCTTCCCCTTTATGTTCTCATTTTGTTCTGGCATAGTCTACTCTTCTTTTGAATGCCTGGGGACGATTACTAGTGGCAAGTTATTGTCCCGTCAGCTCTAAATGAAGTCTAGCCATCATCAACGTGGCAAGTTATTGGGCCCGCCGGAGATTCAGTTTTCGCCGGAATCTCATATTCCGCCGTCGGTGTCTGCCCAGATTTCGCCGGAATCTCATATTCCGGCCCCTTTTTCTTCTTCTGTGATGGAGCCACCCTCTGGGGGCCAGATATCGCCGGAAATTCAGATTCCGGCCCCTTCTTCTTCTTTTGTGATGGAGCCACCCTCTGTGGGCCAGATATCGCCGGAAATTCAGTTTCCGGCCTCTTCTTCTCCTTCCGCGATGGTGCGAGCTAGACCGCTGAAGAGCCTTCTTCGGCGAGGCTTCCTTAATTCTCTGCCGTCGAGTGCTTTGGGTTCGTGTGCTTCAGGTTTGGCCCCTTCTGCTTCTTCGGTTAGGGTCCCTGTCTTGTGCACTGGGTTGGCTCCGGGTGGGAGTTCTCGGCAGGAGCTGGCTCCGGGTGGGCTTCAGTCCACGGGTTTTGTGGCTGAAAAGTATTGGGCTTCTGTTTGGAGGTCGCTGCCAGTGATGTCCTATAAGCCCATGCAGCGCTATAGCCGTAAGTTGAGGAGCAGCAGGTTTTTGAAGATGGACGAAAGCATGATTGTTGAGGCCGTGTTTTCGTTCGGTGCCCCGGCTGTTTCTTCTGGTGTGGGAAAGATGGAGCTTCTCTTCCTAGTGAGGTTACTCCTCGAAAGGTGAAGGGTAGAAGGGAACTTAAAAATTTAGAATGCTCCATCAAGTACGAGGCTAAGGGTGCTTCCACTAGGAGGGGGAGAGGCAAGCCTGTGTCTCGTTAGTATTGGGTGTTGCTGTTTTGTGGGTTTCGGGTTTGAGAGTGTGGGTTTGAGGGCTTGAGGGTTGCGGGTTTGAGGTTCCCTGTTGTTTGGGCTCTTGTGTATACTGCCTGTGTACTTAGGGGCGCCTTTCGCTTTTTTTAATAAATTTTCTTACTTATCAAAAAAAAAAAAAAAAAAAAAAAAATTATAAAAAAGATGTGTGCTTTTATGCCCTGTCATCAAGTTGGAATTATTAGGAATAGGCAGAAACTTTTTACCTGATCAGTAATGGAAAGTCACCTTTTTGGATGCTGTTCTTATCTACAATGACTCCATGATTAATGAAACTTGTGTTATTGGTTCTGTGTGGCTTCAGTAATTGAGGAAATGGATATGCTCACCAAGTTCAAGTTGCTTGATTCAACTTTTAACAATTCAAAGTTTATGTGTATTTCAAGGGATAGAATGGTGTTTTATCTTTCATCCCTAGCCACTCTAAAAAAATGCAGCCCCGGAGCCCAATGTAGGGTCAAGATTTTGATCTAGTGAGCACCAGACACCAACATTTGATGCGCCTGAATTGAGATACTCTAACTAGGTGCAGGTTCGCTGGCTCCCATATGCTGCAAAGAGAAGCTCACTTGCATGCGGTGATATTATGCTTGTGGTTTCTCTTCTAGCAGTGACACAGTAAATAAATGAGCTCTGGCTTGACTTGGGATTCTGAGAACGTTTCTTATTGTTTCTGACTAAATTTGGCCTGTCTCATGAGAATCACTAATTGTTGCAACCCTCTGTTGCAGAATTATTTACCTGGTTATTTTGGTTTTTATTTATGGTGGTTTTGCGTTGGGTTGATAGGTGACAGTTGATCTCATGTTTTGATGTCCATGCATGTTCTTTTTATTAAAACCAAATTTGGTTGGAAATTAGCAATCTATTGAATACTTTATTAAATACTTGTGATTGTTTTTCCTTTCATAGGGCCAATGTTGAGTTCTGGCACGTGCACCGAGGTGTTCCAGTTTGATGTGTCGCCAGCTTCTTCTCCAGGAGCTATAATTCCGGCATCCACAGTTTCCAACATTCCAGCAGAACACCGTCGGAATGCTACTCGTCTTAACAAGGGGAGGAATAGAAGGATCCTCCATGGTCTTCCCTTGCCTGCATCTAATTATAACATTACCGAAGAACATGTGCGGAAAAATTCACAGAAGGAAAGCTTTCAAGGTAATAAATCTTCTGCAATAATTGTTTCTGTGCTTGTTGATCCCAGAGAGGGCGGCGACAGTGAAGTTGATGGCATGATCAAACCAAAGTCACTTTCTCGGATCTTTGTTGTGGTGCTTTTGGACAGCGTAAAGTATGTTACTTACTCATGTGTGCTTCCGCGGTCTGGTCTTCATCTAGTCACAACTTGAAAGTTGATATTAGGTTTTCGGAGATACGGAAGAATACTAATCCCAATCCAACCCCGGCTCCCAGTTTTGTAAATAACAGAATAATTAATTAGCAGCATTTTTAGCCCTCCACATGTACTCTGAATTTCCTCAACTTTCATAACATAAACTTATTAGGTTATACTGTATAATGTTCATGGGTTGAGATGTTAGAACATTACCTCTTTTCTTTTTCTTTTAAATAGTTCTGTCGCTGTTGAGAACTCTCTAGTGTGGCCTGAAGTCACAGTGCTGCACTGATTGCAGCCATTTCACTATATATATATATATATGGGACAAGTTATTTGGTACTCTTAAAAAGTAGGGGAGTAAAATTTATTTACTGTAGGTGAATGGTGTGGATCATTGCCTGTCAATCTTGATAGCGTTTGCCTTTCAGTGTTGGGAAGTGGGGAACGATCCAAATTTCTACAAATTGGATGGTAGATCTTACAATTCTGCCTCTAAAAAAGTGACATGTTTTATTTTAGCATATGAGAAATACATTTCATTAATATCATGTGTGTTTTACACTTTTTTTTTTTTTTAAAGCATATTAACATGCATAGAAGACATACGGCACTTCCTACAACTTTGGTTATAGGAAAATTTTTGTAATTTTTTTAATACCGTTCAGAGACGAAAATAAAAGGTTATACCAATTTAATATATTCTCTAATTTTTTTTTTTAATGTGAAGGGCAATGGAAGAAGATAATCGCACCCTCTTCTTTTCTTTTTGTTTTTCTCTATTTTTTCTATTGTAAAATAGACTAAAATAGTGAGTATCTTCTTGTGTGATCTCTCTTTTTCTTTGGCTTATAAGACAAGAAAAAAAGATTGCAAACGGGGTTTTCCGCTGTCAAGTTAGAGATCTAGTAGGGGTTGAGATTGAATTGGAGTGCTTCCTGAGAAGTGAGAAAAAGCGGCCTATTTGACTAGGTTGTAGGCGCAAAATTGTGCTTCTAGGAATTTTGGAAGTTTGACCAATTTAATTTAACAAGAGAAAATATTTAAGACAAAGGGGAAGATTTTCCAGTCAGTAATAAATCTTTACGTTGATTTATTTAAAAAAAAAAAAAAAGTTTTTTTTATGTTGAATGATACGACAGTGGTCACATGTAGATCTAGATCCGGATATGCAAGTAAGAGAAGAGGTTAAAGGAGTTTGTTGGGCTGGATTTGACGAGACTACTCTGACGCTCAAGCCAGTTGGTAAGGATGGAAAAGAAATTTTAGCAAAATCTCAATAGGACAAAATTAGGCTCATCCGAGAGAGTGCTCTCTCCTTTTATATATTGGCCGCCGTCCATTGCCCTTTTTCTCAGGGTTTTAGGACAAATGTCCCCAAACTTTCAATCGTGACAATGTCGCCCCCCAAACTACCAAACAAAATGACAATGTCCCCCCTAATGGACGAAAAACCCTAATAAGATAAAAAAAAAATTTTCTTTAAAAAACATAAAACTAATTTTTTTTTTTAAAAAAAAAACACACAATTCATAAGTTAGAAACGACTAAAGCTAAAAATAAAAAAATAAAACAAAACCAAACAAATTATTTTTTTTTAAAGAAAAAAAACACTACAAACCATTTGGCAAAATTCGAATAAAAAACAATTATAAACATTTTCGTTTAAAAAAATTGATATATTTTTTTAAAAAAAAAAGATTATTATATTATTTTGGAATTCATAAGGGTAGAAAAAACAAAACTAAAAAAAAAAAAAACTAGCATTTTTTTATATATAAATAAATAAATAAACACTCCAAACCAATTACCAAATTCAAATTTTAAAAAAAATATAAGATTTCTTTAAAAAATTATTTTTAAAATAATTAAAATTAAAAAAGAGTATTTAGTGCTTATTGAAAAATCTGTAGGTTATTTTGTCTTTTTGTTGCCATTGGAGGGACATTGTCATTTGTTTGGGTGGGACCTTGCCCTGGTTTGGGGGGGACATTGTCACAATGAAAGTTGGGGGGACATGTCAATTATACATGTGAATTTCGTATATAGACCATCGATAACCAGGCCTCCAGTAGTCCCCAATTTCCTTGAATGATTGGGTTGATAGTCGGTCATGGGAATTTTGTCTATAGGCCGGTCAGTAACTAGGCCCTCTAGTAGTTTCCCAGTTCCCTTGAACAATTGAGTTGATAGTCGTTGATGGGAAGTGTGCTTATAAGGCTGTTGTTGAGGGTTGGCCGGACTCTGATTAGTGTGTCAGAAGTTGTAGCAATTGGAGCCTTGGAACGGTTAGGTATATGACGTGTTGCCGACCGTGCATATGCTTCGTGTCTAACTATTGGGGGATTTGATGAGATACGCAATTAATGCAGTTGTTAGTGAAACGATGACGTTTAAACGCCAAAATTAGCATAAATGCTTCCCCAGTTTCTCACTTGC
The DNA here is from genome assembly GCA_900184695.1 of Betula pendula. Lineage (NCBI taxonomy): Eukaryota > Viridiplantae > Streptophyta > Magnoliopsida > Fagales > Betulaceae > Betula > Betula pendula. The sequence goes on along the minus strand of FXXK01001642.1, from coordinate 64,543 downwards.
TTTTAGCAGATGATCTGATTATGATTAGCAGGACAAATAAGTTTTGAGGCTACTGAAGATAGAAGAGGAAGGGGAGTCCATCAAAGTTTTTGGCTTGCAATAAAGCTAGGGTCCAAATCAAACAACTACTAGTCCTATCTATCATCTTCCGTGCTAGGCGACATCATAATGGTTTAGTCTCGGGAGACACAATGATAGACAGCGCCATAATGTTTATCCTCAGGAATCAGTAATCCAGGCATTATAATGACTTATCATTGGGAATTGATAAGGCAGACAGTTTGAGTGACAGTTGGTAATACTCCAAAGTATTAATTAGGGTTAAGTGAGCCTTAATTAAACTAATGAAAATGTTAGGGGGCTTGATAAGTGGGAGAATTTTTAAATTTCTGTCCTAGCCAAACGTTCGATTGAAATAGTCCACCAAATGTTTGACAGCACACCCTAAACGTTCAACCATATGTCGCGTAGCACAGCCCAAACGTTCAAATTGTGTGTCAGTTAGTACACTGAATGTTTGACATGGTACACTGAACATTCTCCTAAAACCAAAGGTTAATAGTACACTGAACATTTGATTGTACACCCCGAACGTTCAATGACTAACAACACTAAAAAATAACCCCTCATCTTTATTTCCAGTCATCCTACCCTATAAATACTCACACCCTCGCCCCTTTCACCCATTTCCGCCCTTCCATCAATGTGTTCCTAGAGTGAGAGTGAGAGAGATTTGGAGAGAGAATGAGCTCTCTTGGTTCCTTGTTCTTCAAATGAGATAACTTTTCTTTTTTTTTTTAATAAGTAAAAAATGAGATAACTTTCCTTTTTTTTTATATAAGTAAAAAATGAGACAACTTTCCTGACCTAAGCTTATTTTTATTATCAAACCATGATCTGCATGAAAGTGTTATTGTGGTTTAGGACAATGTTAGAGATCGTATAAGGACCTTAGGTATGTTGGAATGAGGCCTAAGAGGGACTTTTGGTGAAACTTTTTAGTTTCTTTTGTGTTCTAGGCTATGCGTAGCTGGTTGTTTTATAGAATTGAAGTCGTATTACTGTTTTTCTTCTTTACTTTTTTTATCCACGCTTTATGTGTTGCGTCAATCACTTTGGCTGTGAAGGGGAGGTTGGTACGCTGGAGCAAGTTCTCTACAGCAAATTGCTTTCCCTTCATCTTTTGGGCCATCTCCTCAAACCTAACCTGCAAGTCTTCAATGTGAGCATTCCCCTGACTTCCCCTTGACGACCTGTGGGCTGAGAGTTAGGCTTTTCCTAGCAAGTCGCCGGTCAGTCTTCTCCATTTCGACGTCCAGTTGCACTTTTTTGATCCTCCCTAGTGATCTCTCGTCCTTGTTGAGTGAGGTGTGGTGTTGTGACTCGTGATGGTCACGTTGGAGGCATGAAGGCATCCATGTTTTGAGAAAGTTGCAGGAGATGAGCATTGAAAGCCAAGAGGCGTTGGTTTTTGAGGGTTTTACTGATTGAAAACCCCATCGCCGGATGGGTGAGAACTTTCTAGCAGCAATGACCAGAGGGTAGGTTGCTTCGTTACCAAAGCTAATGGCTAACAAATCCATATGATATATAAACCCAATAAATCTTAATTCTCTGTCATACACCATTTTTTTTAAAAAAAAAACATATGGCAGACAGTTCGCTTTCTGGTTTGCTTTTTTACGCATGAGTTCCATCCAGTTAAACAGGGAACAAATAAGAGATTTTTTGAGAAATGCTACATGCAATGTCAAGTATACACTCCGGACGTGTTGGTAAAAATCATCATTAAATTTAAAATCTAATGATGATCCATCCAAAATTCAATCACTGCAGCATTAAAAAGTGTGCATAAAAATGCATGTATCATTTCTTATATTTTTAACTGGGAGGGAGCTGCTTCGGGTGTTCTACACTTCTATTACCAAATTCACATCACGATTCCATCATTCAATGTTCGCTGTAAAGGGAGGCTTGAGGGGCTTCTTAGCCGCCGCCAAACCCCCCCCCCCCCCCCCCCTAAAATCTTAGTTTCGCCCCTAGTTTTATTCATCTTCTCAAAAAAAAAAAAAAAAAAAAAAACTAGTAAATTTGGCAACATCTGACAAAACCTTTGGTTCCTGATTTACTCATTTCCTTATTTAAAGGACCCTAATAAACTGTTAGTCCTCCCTACATCTTTATCAATTATTTTCCTTGGTTTTTTTGGGGGAGGATGTATGAATCCTAGATTAAAGTATTGGAATTGGAACAAACTACAACGAGATGATTCCAATGACAAGAAAAGGGCATCTATATATAACTCAATCATCCAAAGAAACATAATTAAAATGTTTTCTGCAGTTTTATCTCCATTATTAATATTCAGTTTGGAAACAAACATCGAAGAACCAAAAAATTGTCAATAGTAATTGATGATATGCTTTTCTGGTTCAGTGTACATGTAAAAGTCAAAAGTAAACAAATTCAGGAAGATCTACACCTGAAAGGAATCAAGCATGGCTTTCAGGGTTTTCTGAGATGTTGGCCACTGTTTATCATTTGCACTAGCTACAAATAAGACGACGGTATTCCCCTTTGCTGTTGCCTTTGCAAGATTGTGTGAACCCGTCAAAGCAAAAGGAGTCTCAAGCACATATTTGTAATACTGTAAACACCAAGATAAGAAAAATTTGTGATTATTGCCAACAAATGAAATTTATGTTCACCATTACTTCTTTTACAAGGAAAAAAAAAGAAAAGAAAAGAATAAATGGAAGACAAATATCACCGAGTCTAAAAGACAACTAGAATTAAGACTGTAAAACATTTGGTAAAAACAGAATGGTAAAAAGAATTGTACCGTTTGATCACCAAGCTTTTCAACTGATGTCTCAAGGAGTTCGTCTGGATCATATGTATTTCCAGTAACAAAAGGGCCAAGAGAAGCAATCAACTTCTCAGGGTTCCCAATATCTTGAATTGATGCATTGGGTTTATTGGTCAGGCGTATCAAAGGTGAAGCCACTACCTGGACTTTTCCCTGTTTCTCATCTTCAAATTTCACCTCTACCCAAGGCTCTGCACATTTCGGTTGGCAGTAATTACCAGACAATATGTTTGCTATTCGTATCTGTTTCCAAGTTGGTGGGATGATGAACTGATAGGGTTGCACATTTCCTGCAAAGAACTAAATCCCAAGCATCATTAGCATATATATAAGAGAAACAGAATAATTGAAAAAAAAATGATAGAAAAACGTTGGATAATTAATTTATCTAATTTACCTATCAAAAAAAAATAATTTATCTGAAGAGTATAGTTGTTTTCTGTGATATATAACAACATTTGATTTGTACAGTAGAGTATACAATCTCTTCTTACATGATTGATTTTCAAGTACTAACTAGCAATAAAATGGTCTTTCAGTAAGTTGATGGTTGTGAAAGCAACATTGTATAGTCCCCTTAACAACGCCATCTCAATGCATTTTTTCTTTGTTTCCATCTTTTCTATAGACTTTCATAACAAGGAAGACATCAAAGCATAGAAAGAAAGATGCAGAAATTACATGGTTCAGCCTTTAGAGGTTACATCTTTTCTTGATTTAATTTGATTGTATACAAGACACTATTCATAGACCTTTACAAGTGATTTGAATAATTTCAAATGTAAACAAATCCCTTAATTTACGCTAAACAAATCACAATTTATCACATAGGATTTCTATCTAATCTTTTTCAATCCACATTCACAATTTCAGCTCTCCCAAAGCTCTCATGGATTCACTTAACTTCCTAATTCTACCATTGTATAGTCCTTTATTCTATGGACATCCAAAGTATGCTGAATCCATTTTTTTCTTCTCTTGCCCCCCTTCAACCTTATTTTTACAGTAATGCAACCTCCAAACCCACATTTTTCACTTTCAAATAAATAAGCAATTTAAGTAAAAACAACGCTAATAACATATATTCAAGCCATCACGAAAAGATAAATTACAAAAGAAAGAAAGAATGAATGAATGTGTACCTGCGCGAAGAGCAGGGGTGTCTTTGGGAGAGGCTTTGAAGAAGACGAAGGAAGGGTCGGAAGGGGAAGGTGGGAGGTAGGACCCAACCTCGATCTCTTTCGCCAATGAAGGACGTGGCTGTTTCAACTCAAGAAGAGGAAGCAAAGAAAGGCCTTTCAAGATTAATTCTCTTCTGAGAGAGAGTTGGTTATGCTTCTGGGTGAATGGGGCTGTGCCTTTTGCCGTGGATTTGAGTGGGGAGTTTGAAGTTGAGCGTATGGGGTACCGGTAGGGTTTTGCAAGTGCAGAGGCGGCCGCCATCTTTTCTTCAGAGATGGAGTTTCTGGACAGACGCAGAGATTTGAAGGGCGTGATGGATTTGGCTCATCACTCAGCCTTATCCATGTTGCATGATGGGGGTGGGAGTGCGACTCCAAGAAAACGGAGTTTGGGTCCACCGTGGAAGCCTGGTGTACATTTGATAAGCCAATATGGCTACGCCACATTCCTTAGAGCCCTTCGTAGAGCTATTTTATTGGGTAATGCTATAGGACAATGCTACTTGTTCATCTCAATTTATTTATTTTTGCCCATCTTTTCTTACATGTCATAATTTTTTTCGTACATGTCATATGTATATTGTTATTTTTTTATTTTATTTTTTTTCATGTAAGAAGAGATGGACAAAGATGGATAAGTGGAGATGGACAAATAGCATTATTCAATGCTATATTTTTAATTTGGACAATGCTACTTGTGCATCTCTATTTACCCATCTTTGTTTATCTCTTCCTACATGGCATAATCTTTCCTACATGGCATATGTATATTATTATTTTATTATTTTGTTTCTTTTCATGTAGGAAAAGATGGACAAAGATGAATAAATGGAGATGGACAAGTAGTATTATTCTTTTAATTTTTTTGTGTAACTCTATTCAACTTTGTATGCTTAGCTTTTTTTTTTTTTTCTTTTTTTTCAAGTGTTTGCTTGTACATTTGTGGGGCACATTTTTGTCCACATATACGAAGTTGGATGTAGTTGGACAAGAAGTTGAAAATGTAGCATTACTCTATTTTATATGGAGTAATGCTACATGTCTAACTTTTTTGTTCAACTCCATCCAACTTTGCATATGTGACTTTTTTTTATTTTATTTTTAAGAGTTTGCTTTTGCATTTATGGGTCCATCCTTTGTCTATATATACAAAGTTGAATAGAGTTGGACAAAAAAGTTAGAATTGTAGCATTACTCTTTTATATGAGCAATGCTAAATTTTTAACTTTCTTGTCTGACTTCATCCTACTTTGTATATGTGGCTTTTTTTTTAAAGAATTTGCTTGTGCATTTGTAGAGCTCATCTTTGTCCATATATACAAAGTTAAATTGGAATTGGATAAGAAAATTCAAAATGTAGCATTACTCATTATATATATATATACACACTGTTACATGAATGATTTTACAAACACGTAACGGGATAGATTGTTAGGTTCTTAGGGAACCTAGACCTTAGATTCTAAGGGAACCTAGACCTTTTAGATTCTGAGGGAACCTAGACCTTTTTCAAACACAAGGTTTGGGATTAATTCTGCTTACTTTTATTAATCACTCATAACTATAAATAATAAGAGAAGTACAATGACATAGACTTGGAGATAAACTCCTACCTATACTAAAAGATAAACTTTTATCACTCTACTAAAAGATAAACTGTTATCATGACTTGATAAACTCCTAACTCTATTATGGGATAAACTATAAACTTATAGTCCCAATAGAAACCTATTGCTACTACATACTCAAACTCTTAATTGAAATAGATATAAATAAGTGTTGACATGCCAAAACTTATTATCATAGCATTCCTTTCCCCTTCAAAAGACCTTGTCCTCAAGGTCCGAGTTGATTTTTTTATCTTCCATGGTTTTGAAATGTAGCCGATGACGTGGACATGAAGTATGTTCTCTTTATCTACGTAATAGCACTAAAACATTTTTTTTTCCCTCTTTCTGAACCAAGCAACAATGAAACCTCTTTTTCTTTTCATTTGGGTAAGCCATGATCTGGTGTGAGACGACAAAAACGGCGGCATTGGCGGAATTGGGTGGAGCATGGCTGAGATGAGGCGATGATGGACTGCGGTGGCAAAATAACGCGGATCTACCGGCTGGGCGTTGGTGGTGCCTTTGTCTGATCGCGTGGGCGTGCAGGCTGATGAGACGATGATGATGATGTGGCATGTTGCCTTGCTGTTGACGTCGGCTATTGGGGGTTGGCAAAATTAGGAGGCTTGCGATCTCCGATGGCTGGCCATGTTCATAATGCTACTGAAATTAGGCTGTGGTTGAGCTTTGGTGTCTTTTGGTTTTGAGTGACAGTGAGATTGAATTGTGGGAATGGGGTTGACAACAGTTTGGAATGCTGAGGATATGGGATTCCATATTTTTTTCATACAACATTTCTATTTTTTTCTCTATTCGCTCCATTCGTTCTAGATGATTAGAGCTGTTGTAGCTCCCAACGCATCATCAAAAACTCCCAAGAATCAGTTTGGGAGTCGGTCATGACTTGGTGGGTGTGGGCACTTGGCTCTGATACCAAAATGTTACGTGAATGATTTTACAAATACGTAACGGGATAGATTGTTAGGTTCTTAGGGAACGTAGACCTTAGATTCTAAGGGAACCTAGACCTTTTAGATTCTGAGGGAACCTAGACCTTTTTCAAACACAAGGTTTGAGATTAATTCTGCTTACTTTTATTAATCACTCATAACTATAAATAATAAGAGAAGTACAATGACATAGACTTGGAGATAAACTCCTACCTATACTAAAAGATAAACTCTTATCACTCTACTAAAAGATAAACTGCTATCATGACTTGATAAACTCCTAACTCTATTATGGGATAAACTATAAACTTATAGTCCCAATAGAAACCTATTGCTACTACATACTCAAACTCTTAATTGAAATAGATATAGATAAGTGTTGACATGCCAAAACTTATTATCATAACACACACACACACATGAGGAATGCTACAATATTTACTCTCGCTCTTCTCCTATTCTCTCAATTCTCAAAATTACTATTAGATCTATAAATCCCACACATAAGACCCACAAATTTAATAATAAATGTAAAAATTAGAAGGATATATATATATATAAGCCCTTACAATTCCAAAATCTTTTCCACACATGATGACTTGGGCTTTTGGTTAACCTCTTAACCAGGTTGGCTTTCTTTCTTCTTCCTACCAATATGCCCAACCACCTTGTGTTCTTTGCCTTGTTTTTCATCTATAAACAACATGTTAAGCTTCCTTACTTCATACCATGTCAATAGCAAAGTTTGTTCTTTGTTTTCTTGAAGTTTTCTCTCCATTCTCATTTATTTTTATTGTCCTTGTGGTATATCCCTACCTTAGTAAAAGATTTTCATGAGTGGTTGTCATTTACTATTACAGTCCTTGCGATGGTCGTGGATCGTCATAAGTGATCATCATTTACATTTGCAATCATTGTGATATGTCCGAAGATCCTTGTTTAAACATTATGTCACATTCGTTTCAGTGTTTAAACATGGATCTTGGTACAAGATTTTCATAAGTGATCATCTTTAAAAACATAATGAGGTGATAGATAATAATTTTTTTTTTCTATTCTGAGGTGATAGATAATAATTAATGTAAAGAGAAAATGGTCCAAAACAACATACTATTTTAAAAAAGAAAAAACTAATATATGTTTTGTTGATTGTTTGTATGTATAAGTATTATGTGTAGAGAAGGAGTTAAAAACCTGAGGAAAAGTGTAAATATAAAAGTACTTACTGCGGGTAATACTGCGTTCATTTATAATGATTATTGCTTTATTAATTTGTATGTTAAATAATTGCTCATGAAATGCACATTGTGTCAAAGTTACTAATAAGCTGGAAAGATAGCTATCAACAAAAGTTGGTATGTAGCAGGGAAGGAAAGGCTAACCAATAGATTGAGAGAATAGTCCAAAAATCCGGTAGGCTTTCAGCACAAATAAGTAAACTTTATAAGTGGAAGGATAACAGTTGATAAGACGGGTTAGTATTGAACCTTGGAATGCGATGAGTGAAAGCATATTGCATCTAAGACTAAACTAAGTTGTCACTACGTTGCATATTCGTACACTCATTATATTTATTATCTTTGAATTGCTCAACAAATCATTAGTCTGTTATATTATGAAAACAGTAAACTCACTTATTTGCCTATGTAATGACTGTGATGCAAGGATAGGGGGCGAAGGCGAGGGTTTTTTTGCCAATTTTGATGGTTACTAAACTGTTTGCTACAAGGTCAAATCTAGTATCTGAGGAGCTAGCCTTCGTGTTTTGTTTATTTTGCCTTATGTTATTTTTGTTGGTATGTATAAATTGAAAATAACTTATGTTGTGGTTAAATTTGTATGGTTTGGTTGTTATTGTGCCGCCTATGGCACATATTTTCATTCGATGCATTTAGTATGCATGTATATGTAAATTAAACTTACGTTATCACCCTTTATATTATGAGATAATTCAGTCAGCTCATTTGCGTATGTAAGGTATTCCTAAGGGTTTTGAAAGAAATATATATATTCCGTTGCGATATTGTATTTCTGATGTAGTAAAGTTATGTGGAAACTAGAGATTTCTGCTTACGATTCTATTGCATAGAATTGGGGCGTCACAAAAATGGTCTTTGGTACACACATGACAAAGGATTGCTCCACAATTCTTGCATCTTAAAACAAAAAAGAAAATTAATAATAAAAGAAGGAAAAAAAAATAAAAACATAAATTTAACTCAATGTCTTATACGTAGTCCCTGGTAACAACGCCAAAAGCTTACTACATTAAAAAAAAGTGCAAACTTAAATATAGGCTATCACAAGTAATAAATTCTCGATAAGTCTGAGATCGATATATAGGAAATGGTAGACACTAAAGCAAAATTCCTATTATTGTGGAGAAAAGTAAATTGAATTGATTGTTGTTTTTCCACGAAAAAATGGAGCGATAGAGAGGACTATGAAATAAAATAAAATTGATTTAACTAAATTAATTAAAATAGAGCTAAGAAAATTAATGGGAAACACTAAGGCTTCAGGAATCCACCTAACATTCTATTACGTATTCATGAGACATAATTTTAACTCAATGAGGTAGAGAATAGACTCTATTAATCGAAAGATAAAACAATTAAGCACTAAGAAAATATAAAATAAATTGAACATGGGTTGATAGAGAATTTTATTTCAATAACATGTTACAAGATAAATTAAGCATAAAATATGTTTTTGAATCATAAAAAATAATAAAGTAAGCATTTGATATAAACAAAAATCATAATAAATCAAAATTAACATGTCAACATGAAACTACTCTCAATTTAAAATCATTCCCAAAATTCAAGCAATAATCTATGAAAAACGACAAATAATTTCAAGAACACATAATAAAAATATTAGGCTTCACCCCTAGCCTTAACTAAAAAATTAGCTACTCATAATTTCGTTAGAACTGCTTATGTTAGAATTTGCTATCTTATGGGGACTTGGACTGTAATAACTCTTTATGGAGATTTGAGAACCGGAGACCATAACCTAAATGTTTATCTTATCTGCCATCAAAAATGTTTATCTTATCTTTTGATGTTTTCTTATTTGCTCTAATATACATTCTTGATTAATATCATTATTGATTATATAATGTATTAGTAAGTCTGTTGATGTAGGCTCTCTAATGAGAGTTTATGATCCATTGATCTTATATTTTGGGGTTATTCGACAGGGACATGAACTAAAAGATAATTACTAATTAATTATTTTTTGGGGCGTTACATTACACCTTTAATAGAATTTTTTAGGATGTCCTAGTTGCCCACCCTCAACCATTAATCATGGGCAAATATTTTCTAAAATGAACGGGATTTCACCACTCAAGCCATTTTCTTTCTGTTATTGTAATTAGGTCAGATGAACTGATGAAGGTTGAAGAAGACTTAAGACGAAGGTTAAATTCTCTTTGAGCTCTCTCTCTCTAGAGAGAGAACGTTTGCCTTCTCTCTAAAAAAGAGTAAGGTCTATCCGTCTCCTAGTGAGATTTTTCCGCCACCTCCGGTGGTCCTGCAAGGGAGGAGGGATGGCTCTCTTCCCCTCCCTCCTCCCTCTCTTCCTTTTTTCCATTTTTGTTCCTCTCCTTGTTTCTTTTGGTTATTTTTTTCTTTGCTTTTGTTTTTATTTTCTCCAAAATAGCACTGATGCAGCTTCACCTCCACTAGACCAGCATCTCTTGTTGCCATCTGCCACTGCCCAGATCACCCTTGCCGGCCGTTTCACGGATCTATGGAGGTTCATAGATCTGATTTTTTCAAGGATAGATCTACACACCTCCATTAGCTTTGCCATCAGACGCGCCCCACCACTGTCCTCCTAGGCTTCCCCTCCTCTGCAGAGCTCTTCCTTTCCTCCAACCAGCCACCACGCGCCGGCGTGTGGATCTCACTCGCCTACGAGCGTCATCCACACGCTAAGTGTGGCCCTCACCCTTCAATGTGTGGTGGCTACGCTCCACTGCTCCTCCGTCCGTCTCCGCCTCTGCTACTTCTCTCGTCTCTACCACTACTCCTCCGCCCCTCCTCCGCCTATGTCTACCACTGCAGCTGTCTTTTGGTGCTTTACTGTTTTCTTTTGCTTTTGTTTTGTAAGGGTTATTGTCTCCTGGCACTTTTTTGGTTTGATTTATTAGCGGAGACTTTGCAACTGGCGTTTGCTCCACAGCAACTGTGCTCCTTCGGTACTCGGCTTTTCCATCCCCTCAGCAACCACCTTCACGGTGGCTATTGCCATCTCTCGGGGCTCCTCACGATGCTCCTTTGCCATTTGAAACCGCCTTGTACAGCCTTTAGACAGGCCCAACTTATTATTGGTTTATTTGAGATCAATAATGAAACCATTACCTATTGTTGTTTGTTTTTATTTTGCCGTTTCCGTTTGAGCTATATTGTTGGGGTGCCCACCCCTTTTGCAGTTGTTCGATCTTTTCCCTACTTTGAAAAAAAAAAAGACAAAGGTTAAAAGCAGTCATTTAATTTTTGGAAAAAAACGCACCCTTTAGCTTTGTCTTTTGTTTACAAAAAATATCATTTAACTAATGTTGTGAAACGTGACGTTTAACTGATATACCTTACATTCGTTTATGCTTAACGTACACGATACCGTTTGGACTTCGGCATTTGTTAAGAACTTAAGAGGCTGAAATTGTTTCAGAATTTTTTTGTTAAAGTATTGATTAAATGACTAAATTTACTTCTTCCTATGAGTTTAAGATTTTAGGACAAGTGGTGATTTAACATGGTATCAAAGCCAAAGGTCTTAAGTTCGAACCACTCCGTCATTTATTTCTCATTTTAATTAAATATTTCACGTGTTGGGCTTCACCTATTAAAAGGAAGTTTGAACCTACATGTGAGGGAGAATGTTACTTAAGCTTTTAGAACAAATAATGATTTAATATATATATATATATATATATTGCTAGATGTTACGAGAGGTGTCAAAGGGGTCAAAGGTCAAGGTTTTTTATTTATTTATTTATTTTTTTTCGTTTTTGTTTTTTCCGACTCTCTTTGGCCTTTGCTAACAGCGCCGACTTGATTTGTCAAATTGAGCCATTGAGGTATATATTAAAAACCTTGATTTGTATATACAAAAATAAAAAAAAATAAAAAAAAAAAATCCTTGATTTGCGAAACAGTCAAACTGAGTGCTATTTAGTTATTTGTGATTTGCCACATTATCATTCTTTAGAGTATCAGAAGCTGTTCAAAAATTTAACAATTTACGATTTGGATCTTACTAGAAGTGCTCAACGATTCAAATCAATTGCTTAGCTATTTGTTTTTAGAGCTTAAGTGGTATGTAATCAAAATTTTACATTGATTAAGATTTTATATTTAGCTTATTCTTTTAAATTAATTATGTATGAATATATATAGTTTTTGTTGTATATTTTAATTATATGAAATATATAATTATAGTTACCTTAGATTATAAAAAACAACGATAATTCTATTGAGTTTCAATCAAATTTTAAATAAACTCGTATAGAAGTAGATTTAGCAAATTTGCCAGTAAATTTATACTTTCAAAAAAAAAAAATATATGATTAACATTTTAGTAATAGAAACCAAATTCAAAGAGCATATCTACAACAAATGACAAGGAAAAGTCTTAATGCGAGATGGTTTACGTTTTTGTAACTGGTACTTCTGTAAAAATTGAAATGGGACCAAATTTGAGAGGAGAAATCCGTAACCACAAGTTTATAATTTGTCATTAAAATTTCAGAAAATTTGGTTGATAAAAAAGAAGCTGATCATTCCAATATATATATATATTAATTCAGTTACAAAGCCAAAAGTATACATTCATGATTAATTGCAATTTCATCCGAGTATTTTACATATAAAACATTTCAGTCCATCAAATTATTGGCCCGTGTATATTTGTACAAATTTATTTTTTCTCTTTCGTTTTCCAGATAAATAACTTTAAGAAATCGGATGGCCAAAAGCAGGACCTATAAAATTTTCTTTAATTTTTTATTTTATTTTAAATATATATGTATTTGTAGACTTAAAAACTAAATTTAACTCCTATTAAAAATAAATTTGTTCTCTCATTTTTACCCTTGTCCCCCTACATGAAAAATCATAATTCCATTCCGGGCTGAAAGTCACACTGCATGCAAAAACAAACAGTGTATGAGTCAAAGAATAATGCTAACGAAACCAATAAAGAGTAAACAGTACTCTCAAAAAAAATAAATAAATAAATAAATAAAGAGTAAACCGTCTTCCGAGAATGTTTGGGCCTGTTTGGCAAAGCATTCCCATTCCACTGTTCACGATTCCACTGTTCATGATTGTTGTTAAGAGGGAATGTTTTGATTGGAAAAGTGAAATTTTTTGTTTTTTAGTGAGTATTTTATTTGAATGGTAATAAAAAATATTTGATGTGATATAAAAAGTAAAAAAAGTTGTTAAAAAGTAGTTGATGTGATATAAAAAGTGGGAATGTTTTTTTTGAAAATTAGAGTAGAATTGGAATGGGAATGGAGTAGCTTGCCAAACAGGGCCTTTGGCATTTGATATTTTAACGGTACGAGGATACCCACCAACCCCAACAAGAACCGGACATCCTCGTTTACGTCGCTTTTGATCTATTATTTATTAATTATAATATTTATATTTTTTTATCTATTCAAAAGAGTGGAGAAGTAATCAACTATGACTACTCTTGTCGAGTCCAACTATGATTGCACATGTCCGGTTCCCACTTTTTTATAGATAGCTAATATTAATTAAGCCTTAAGATAATTAATACTAATTAAATTTGTGTAAAAATTCTCATTTCAAATTTTAAAATCATGCCCTAATACATATTTAACCTTCTTAAAAATTTATCAGAAACTTCTTAACCACCTCCGCTTATAGTAAAGATCGTCGTTATTACTTTTTTAGTTTTTTTATTAAATATGAAAAAGTTAAATGGAATTAAATAACCACAAAGGTAACAAAGTCCAAACAAAACGATCAATACAAAACAAAAAATATATAATAATTTCATTAATAATCTTAAAGAGACAATATTATTAGGTGTTAGTTGTTACTATACTGATAATATAATATATTGCTTAAGATGATGTGATAATAATAAATTATTATTAATTTATTATTTTTTAACAAATATTAATTAAAGACTAATTTTTTTGTCATATCATCAAATTATATAACAACCATAAGAATCTACTAAATAACATTTTTTTCCTTTATTAACTCTCATAAAATTTGTTACCTGGAAATAAAAATAATGAATTCTGCCGGTTGATAAATTTCATTTGCTTAAACTGAATATACTGATAAATAATTTTAAAAGCTATCAATCAATTAATGTATTTATAAATTAAAATATCAAACAACTGTCCTTTGTTTTGGCTCATTTCCAAATAGTTTCATTAGTTTTTAAGTTTTTTAATCAGCTCCTTGTCTTTTTGTTCATTTTTATTCGGATTCCTCCTTTCTTATTTTATCAATTTTTTTTAATGGACATTTGGTATAATTCTAATTATTAAACCAAGATGACATCAAATTCTTGCACCGCGATTACGACCAGATATGCTAAAATGACTCTCCCTCCAATACCAATGGGGCAACTTCGCACCATCCACTTACAGATCACCGCTTTCCCTACTGGGATGACTACTGACAAACCAATTTCTAAGGGTACAACATATGGATAATACATGTCACCACATCCGATTCCACCTTAGTCTCTTCTAGAGTGAGGGAATAAACTCTTGCAAGGACAACCCTATCGTCCATTCCGATAGCCAATTGGTCCCAATAACCCAAATCAACAGAAGAACTCGCAAACAAACAAACAACCTACTAAAAGTCTAATCCTATCTAACTATCCTATGCTCCGAATTAGATTATTACTAGTGTAATCTTGCCAAATCCCTCAAAGTCCTCAAAGTATCATATTGATAGTATAACTAGATATCGCATATAAGAGCTATGGTACCAAGAATCATTAATCTGATACCACCTGTAACGCCCTGCCGAGTATTAACAAAACCATGGTTGACTCGAGGCGTTTCCCAAAACTCATTTACTAAATAAACAAGTTCAAAGAAATCCACTAACAAATACAACATAAGATTTAAAACTTGATGCAAGATAACTTATTCAATAATCCATTATTCAAAATATTATCCGAGAGCAAAACTAAATTTCTCCAAAGAATAACTGAAACCAAGACATTACAAATCACAAATAATTAAAGTCTCAAAGATCAACAAGCTTAACGATGAGTCTTAATCATATAAACTAAATAAATAACATCAATCAGTTCTCATCACATCTTCACATTGCTATCACACATCTCAAGCAACGAAACTAGATCTAGATCCTCAAGGATAATCCTGACTATATCATTCACAAGAACAAACCGTCTATAAGGCATTACCATCTAACTACTAACTAAATGCAAAACACCGAGGTGTTCCATAGGTGAAAAAAAAAAAAAAAAAGATCAAGTGTAAGTCCATCACTTAGTGAAGTAAAAATACATGGAAACAATTACATAATTATGTGAACTCACAGTTTTGCAAAAGGTTTTCTCTTCATTAAAATATATATAGTGTAAGACAGTTATAACAGTTAAAAAGTATGCAATGCAATATGGATATATGAATACATGATAATTCTGTTCTTATTGTCATAGCTCGAATCCATATGGTTTATTTGGACTCTTACCCCTCCCTGTTTGGGTTTGCGCGTCCTCGAAAGAATCTCTGGTACACATCGGTGTCCCGATATGAACAACCTAGCAGTCATCATACAACAGCTCGATCGGGTTCGACCCTAAGTGGCCTACACTGCTAAACAATACTATATGTTGTGACCACCATGCAAACATGGATGCCCTTGTCACTAGCTGGCTTCTTGGATCTAATGACAAAACATAATTAAACTAGACTATAGGGCCTTGCCTGTATAATGGAAGCACGTGATACAAGGCCATGTCAATTAAATGCAATTATCTGAGTTGTGTTTTACATGCATGCACGACATAAAATACTTACACGAACTTCATTTCATCTCTTTATCTCAATGATATCTCATGCAAAAATAAGAGAGTTCACGTTTCATAAAATATAGTTCATGCAATAAAAGTCATACATGTTTTCTCATTTATATCAAAATAAGATGTTGTAACCATGCTAATCACATAACAGTATATGTGAGAATCACTCACATGTGTCATGGGAATACTCTTCAAGACCGACCTCGAACACACCAAGATGATTCTCTACAAAAAAAAAAAAAAAAAAAATCTAATATTAGACAACTCTCTAGGACCAAAGACACTGACCTAGGACCTAAAAACTAACGAAACAGGGTTCTAATAAGGGTGAGGATTGATCCTGGAGTGGGTGAGGATAGATCCTGCCAGGGTGAGGATCTATCCTGCCAGGGGAAGATTTATCCTAGTTTGAATAGGATCTATTCTCGACCAGCAAAAACATTTCCCGATGCATTCAGAGCGCTCTCAAACCCCACAATGATTCACTTAAACTCTAGAATGACTCCTAAGGTCTCTAAAATAATTTAGGGTTCATCCTAATCAAATCTTATGGTCAAAACCCAAATCAAATGGTCAAATAACTCTGCTACAATTGCTAGACAGTAAAATAATCACAACCTATCAAAAGACACGAACTACGACTCCAAACAATACAAAAAACCCTATTGACCTATGGGTAAAAACACAACAAACGATGATGATTGGTGGAACCAATCATCTCACTCACTTTGCGGGGCTTAGAAACTCCCTAAAACTAACTTAGAACAAAGAAACGATGCTCCAACCTTACACAACAGCAATCTGATAGCCTCAGCACCTTGAAATTCGTGCAACATTGTTTAGTGAAGGTTAAGGGTGAATATGTACAGGTTACGATCGCACTAGGGCTTCGAAAAACCCTAAAATCGCATTTTGTTGCATGAAGATCGATCATAAAAAGGGGAGGATCGATCCTTAGGGTTTCTGTGTAAAACCCCGATCCTAATCCTAGTTAAGATTTAGAGTATTTGGACCTTGAAGTTAGCTGGAGTCGAGTTGGGGCAAGTTCAGGAGGATTTTGGAGTAAGGTGGGACCTCCAGGTCATTTTCAGACTTGGAGGATCAATCATTCTACCGTGTTAGCACCAAAATCCATCCCAATAGTATCAAGATCGATCCTATCATGTCAAAATGCGATTTTAGGGTCTTCTAAAGCCTTAGTGCGGCCGTAACCTCTATATATTCATCTTAAACTTTCTCTTAACCTATTTGCATGAATTCTAAGGTGTGGAACGTTGTCGGAGCGCCATTGTACTGTTTCGATCTCTTGTCCTTCGTTCTTTGTGAGTTTTGCGAGTTTCTAAGCCCTGCGAGGTGAGTATGATTGGTTGCACCAATCATCATAGTGAGTTGTTTTATTCTTGTTTTATCCCCTTAGGTCAATAGGATTTTTATCGTGTTTTGATGTAATAGTTTGTGTCTATTGTTAGGTTGTGATTATTTTATTATTTTTGAGTCGTTTGTCCAATTGTTTTGAGTTTTGATCATAGGATTATTAGAATTTGACCATAGATAAGTTTCAAAGGCTGTGAGAGTCGTTTTAGGGTTAGAATTGGTCGTTTTGGAGGTCAGGAGCATTTTGAATGCATCAGGAAACGTTTCCGCTGGTCCAGGATCGATCCTCACTTGGCAGGTTTGATCCTGCCCTATCTAGGATTGATCCCAGTTATTCCAGGATTGATCCTACCCTTGTACAGAACCCTGTTTACCAGTTTTTGAGTCCTAAGTCACTGTCTTTTGTTCGAGAGAGTTGTCTAACGTTAGATTGTTTGCAGAGGACCATCTTGAAGAGTGTGGAGTCTCTGTTGAGGAGTTACCCTATGATTCAAGTGAATGATTCTTATACGGAAACTGTTATATATTGCATAGTTATAGCATTCTATATTCTGATATGATCAACAAAACATGCACTACTTTTATTATATGATATCTTTTTATGAACATGTGAAAGCTTCTTTTTGTGCATAAGTAATAACTAAGAATATGAGATGAATGATATTCGTATAAGTATTTTGTCATGCATACATATAAAATACGGAAAAGATAAGATGAGTTTATATAGTCAAAGCCCTAAGGTTCATGAGTATTCTACGATGACTGTGCTAGTAATGTAAGCCACCTGAGGTCAGACTACTAGTATTAAACGGTATGTTTTGTAATATTTGGGGTATCAGTATTGTACTAGATGTTCTTACGAAAATGCGTAGACTTGAGCAGAAGGGGTAAGAGCTCGAGTAGACCATATGGAGTTGAGCTATGACATAATGATCAAGTTTATTCATGTATATTATACATATGTATTGCATTACATATATTTTAAATGTAATAACTGTCTTACACGATAAAATGATCTTACCAATGAAAATCTTTATAAAACCTATAAGTTCACACATTCTATATATAATTGTTCCCATGTGCTTTAATCTCATTAAGTTGTGGACTTACACTTGATTTTTGTTTCCTTTTCACCTGTGGGACATTTCGGTATTTCACAAATAGTTAGCAATCTTTAAACGATGGTAGTTCCGGTGGGGAGATATGTTCATGTGGAGGACATTATCCGGATCATCTTTGAGGTGTTAGGCGATGATTGAGAATTCATAAAGACTAGTTGGGATTTAGGCGATGAGGAGCGAGCCAAGTTAATTGAGATCATCTATCTCACTTACTTGCTTAAAACTAATCATTGAGATTTATGTTTATGTTTGGGAGATCCTATTTACTTTGGAGATGTATTTGTTTCATTTAAGATACTTGAGATGATTTAATTTTATTTAAGATATTATTATATTTGTTGATATTGGTTTATGGATTTATTTAGTCAGATATCTTGCAATGATTTATGATTATTCCGTTGTGCATCTTAAGTACTTGTTTACTTAGTAAATGAGTCTTGGGAGGTGCCACGAGCCTACCATGGCTTGGTTAGTACTTGCTGGGGCGTTACATTCTAAGCCCTAAGGATCGATCCTCTCCTATGGAGGATCGATTCTCCAAGTTAGAAACTGACCTAGAGGTCATTCCGAACTTCCGACTCGACTCTAATTAACCCTAGGGTCCAAAATACTTCATCTCTTAACTCGGGTTAATTTTGAGATATTACAACAATTACATTATTCGATAAAAACATTAGGCTTATAACATAAATCATTATGTGTTTATCAAGTAAGAAATATTTCATCATTTACAATGGAAAAATATCACATTGTCATAATTAAAGAGTTCATCCATTTCGTAAGCATTACTTAACTTGGTCAATTATCCACATTCTTGAATATCACAACTTCACAGTACTGCAAATCACACAATAATAATAGACACGTGCTACTCTAAAAGCTCTAATCCTACACGTAGAACCCTAATCATACATATAACATCATAATCAACTTGTACTACCACTGTCAATCGTTCACTGCTCAAAAACTGAATGTTCAACCATCTTTGACAATAATTAAAAACTTAGATCTAACTATAAAATCTTAATCTCATGCAATAACCTAACTCTTAATTATTACAGAAATCCTAAAATACATCATCTAGCATACATGCATGTTTACATCAAGCATAATCAATCATAACCCCGATCATTGTTTTTAAAATATTAAAGATGATAGATCTTTATTTTCAAAACAAAAGCTCATTGTATATCAATCATGTAATAGCAATTTAACTTACTGTAATAGACATATCTAATTACTGTTTGGATTCTAAAATGGACTCTGTGGTTTAAAACTCATGCAAGAACCATTTTCTTAAGATATATTATAGGGAAAAATGCATCTAACCACCCAAAGTTTGACCGCTTTTTCAATCTTGCCTCAAATGTTTAAAAATTGGCAATGTACTCTTACCAAGTTTTTGAATTTTGCAATGTAGCCCATCCGTTAGACAATTCTGTCAAAGATGACAGAATGTTTCAAAAAATTTATTGGTACGTGCGGCATTTTCCGTCAGAGAAGACATAATTGTCTAATGGATAGGCTACATTGTAAAATTTACAAACTTAGTGGGGTACATTGATAATTTTTAAACATTGGAGGCAAGATTGAAAAAACGGTCAAACTTCGTGGAGAGGGGGTTAAATGTATTTTTCCCTAAATTATAACTCAACTCGTATTAATGAAAATAGCTAAACAAGATTAGATATGTTATTAGACAGTATGCATATAAAGGAAAATAGAAGGTTAAGGGTTTGGATGGAAATGATTACCTCAAGGCAGAAGCTCTTAAGGTTTGAAGATCAATTCCTCCATTTAAAGGTCCTTTCTCACTCCTCATTTCCTTCCTCTCTCACACTATAGGATTTCGAGAAGTTAGGGATAGCCAAAATGAAGGCTCTTGACGAAAAGGTGGTTTATATGGTTATCCCATGCAAGAGAAAAAGGGTAAAAACGTCTAATTTAAATTGCATGTAACTACCTATCGATCGTTTGTTCATTGAGTCAACATTCGTTCTGATGGTTTACATCAAATGATCAATGGTAGCATTGATCATTCGAATCTCAGAAAATTCTAAAATAATTAAGGTCTTTTAACACTTTATGTGAAACATATGAACATAGTTGCAATTGTGTTATATTTTAAAGATAATTTTTATGCTTACAACATTTAAAAAATATTTAGAAATTCCTATGAGTGGCAAATCGATAACTTTTTAAAATAATTCCATTTAATGTGGGGTGTTACAATGGCATTCACCGTTGCTGAACTGTATTGGATACGTATGTTATTCAAGGAAATAAAAATTCATCTTTTCTTTACTCCTTGCTTATGGGTTAACAATATTGGTGCTTTTTCAATATCCTCCAATCCTATTTTTCATGCTTGCACCAAGCATATTGAAGTTAATTATCAGTTTATTTGTGAGAAAGTGTTCAATAAAGATTTGGTGGCTTATTATATTTCCACCCTATATTAGCCCTCTGACAATTTTACCAAGGGTCTCACTTCCGCTCGTTTTGTCATGTTACGTAACAAGCTTATGGTTCAACCTCCCCCCATAAGCTTGAGGAGATCTTAACCATAATATTCTGGTCATCTCAATCGACAATAGGATGACAGAGGAATACAACAAACTCATGTCTCATTCAAATGCTACCATTGAGGCTATTAATGATAAGAATAGAGAAGCATCCGATTGCTATACGTATGGAGATTGTAAGTTTAAACATTTGAATTCTTTGTATTAATTTTTCAATGTATATTTGAATTCTTATGTTTTGTTTTCATTACTTTGTAATTGTTTATATATTATGAAGGAATATACATAGCTGGTATTGCATTCTAGCCTTCTCAATTGTTATTTTAACTGAAACTAAAAACTTTCAATCGCTTAGATTGACTGTCATTTTAGCCTTGAGAAACCACTCAATTATGCCCAAGAGAATAATTTGAAATTCCTACATCAAACATGTAAGCATTAGACATGGTCAAAGAACAGTAATATTATATGCAAGACTTTTATCATTCTTTTATTCTCCCAAATATGATGTGACTTTTAAAATTATCATTACTTCAAACTCCAATTATGATTCATCCCAAATCAAATGGTGATTTTAAAATTCACATCACATTTGGGAGGATAAAAGGAGGATATGAGTCTTGCATATAGCATTACCCGTCAAAGAATGTTTCACTTTTGCACTGTTTGGTTTAGAGAAAATGCAAGAAAAAATTAAAAAAAAAGAAAGAGAGAAAGAAAGAAAGCCGATAACCTTTCAGCTTTCGGCTAGTTTTTCCGAATGTAGAACCAAACCAACAAAGTTATTTGAAGCAAATTCTAAAATACCTATTGTTGGTGCGATTTCGGCGTTTTCCCAGAAGGACGAGCTGAGAAGCGAAATAACCACATCGGAGACCTGGAGAGATCAGGCGTTTGAGCTGTAGTGAGTGTCATACTGTTGCAAGGAAAAGAAAAAGTAAGAGGATTTTCAGTCTAAGCCAAAGATACTCCAATGCTTAAGTCAGACATGTGTTTTGGAGTGTGAGGACGCTTTGTCAGCATGAGTGAAAATTGAATTGAAAGAGAGATTGAATAAAGGGAATGACTAAAATAAAGTTTTGCCAGAGCACTTGTTTGCTCGATAATGGAAATTGCAGTTGTGTGCTTAGGGTTACTTGAGCCTTTTATTTATAGTCGAGTGACGTGTCAAGAAGGAGTGGCCTTCTTTACTGCGTTGGCTAGGGCTTGGTTCCATGCGCAACGTTAAGGTGATGTGACTTTAGGGACATGTGTTGGCCCAAGAGGGCCCTTGCATTCTGCGTGAAAGACCTTGAATTGTAATGTCCCGAAAATTTAACAAATAAATAAATAACAAAATATTAACTTATTTAAAATTTAAAAAGCGCCTTCCACAAACTCACGTACTTTCATAAATAAGTCCTAAGAGATCTAATTGTAATCCACTAGAATTAATTAATAAATAAATAATCTGAAAATTAAAGTAGAAATATCCACGTCAACTATCATGGAGTTAACTTGATAAGACTACACTAAACATATATCAGAGTGAAAAAAAAAATGCAGAATTGAAATAAATAATTACAGTGATCTGATTATTATACAAAAACGTTATACAACTATGAGCACAACTACTACAAAATCTCACCAACAAAACAACTTCATTAAACACAAAGACATAGCTACAACTCCAAGAAGACCTTGCTCACCCTCAAACCTGACGAACGACTCTAGCCTGCCAACTTTGCTGAGAACCTGCTAAAACTGGAGGACAAATAAATGTCCAACAGGTAAAAAGGAAAACAGTAACTAGGTAAGTTCACGACTTAGTAAATAAGATACATCGGAATTGAGCTCATGCTATGGGCCTAACTTTTAATGTAATAAAACAATATTTAATAAAAACTCTCCACAGTTCATAATACTTTCAGAAAATGTGCTGTCTCTATTATTATACTAATAAAAGACGAGTTTTAGTGTAAGAGAAACATAGAGTATAATTTTAGCGACAACAGTTTTCAAAGATATAAATCATAAAACATAGAATCTCATTGCTATATATATATATAATATACTCTTTGGTCATACCTTTCCTCCATGTGGTTTAGTCGGGCCCTCACCCCTTCCCGCTCAGGTTTGTGCGTTCTCGAAAGAAACTCTGGTACACACCGGTGCCCCGATGTGCACAAACTTATGAACATAATTCAATAGCCTGACCGGGTCTGACCTTGGGTGGCTTACGCTGCTAGACAATGCCATGGTCATAACTACCATGTAAACATGGCTATGCTGGTTATTGCTAGTCTATTGGATTCAAAGACAAAATATGGAATACTCATGGACCATAGAGTCAAGCTCATATAATGGAAGCTCACGATCCTTGGTCATGTCAACTAAATGTAGATATGGTCATTTAAAAGAAGTATTCTTTTCTTTCTCAAATCACAGTCTTTTAAGCAGTTGAAATAGTTATATAATTATAATTGAAAATCTATAGGCTCATGACATGATAAAAATATGAATAAAAGTGTTTGACAGTTTATATCAAAATAGTATGCTCTAAAATGGTTTTTTTTCCCGGTTTCGTAAGTATTTCACTTACTTCGACCACTCGAATGAATCATCAGACATCCTAACTTTCTGCACTGCAAACTAAGTCACAATCAGACAAGATGCTAATCACAAGCCTAAACCACTCTTAGAGACCTAAACATACTTGAAATCCTAAAACAGGTTTTGAAGTCAATTGGGATCAACCTTAAAGGATCAGGGATCAATCCGAATTGTCTGGGATTAGTCTTAGATGACCAGGGACCAAATTAGAAGGCCAAGATCGATCCTGTAGGGCTGAGATCGATCATGCAGGCTGTAGGATCGATCCCCCATGCTAGGATCGATCTTGCTCTAGTAGGATCGATCCTGCTGGTGCCAGGATCGATCCTGGTGCTTTCCAGCACCAGTGTCGAGCATTCTCGAGCCCTGAACACACATTTAAACAATCCCGAACGTCCTTAGGGTTCTTAAAACACTCGAAAACATTTCGAAATAATTTTAGGATTTCAAAGTTACACTCTTAATATAAGATTATCAAAAGTTTACTCCGATTTTCCAAACAAACATATATATTAAAATGTGAGTGTTTGTGTTGGTTAAAATACCGTTTGAACACATATAGTTGTTATAACGTCAACCAAATTCAAAACTTTTGTTTTAAAATCATAAAATAATGAACAACTTAAAATATCAGTTTACTACTTTTGAAAATAATCATTTAAAACACATACTTTCTTTAAAACAATTAATCTATCAATAAAACACAATCTTTCTTTAAAAATTTTATTCTTAATAAGAAAGCACAATCAAGCAATTATAAAACATTATTTATGGATTAAAAAAAGAATTATGGAATGAATAACAAAGTTAAACAATTATCTGACAAAAGGGTTCAAGAATGGCTTAGAAATTGACAAGGAATGTCAACTTCAAGCGTTTTCTACGTTCCGGTTCCATTCTAGGGCTTTGGGAACAAAAGTTTTCTTACAAATGGGTTGTAAGAAGGTTAAAAATGAATAAATATGATGTATGATCAAATTTTTAGGGTTTTGGGCGTTCAAAGTATGGTTTCTGACGCATGATGATCGATCCTAAAATGAGAGGATTGATCCTGGTGGTAATGAGGTGGCATGATTGATGCTGCCCTTTGGGAGGATCGAGGAGATGGCAGGATTGATGCTGCCCTTTGGGAGGATCGATCCTCACCCAAATATATGTGTGTGTGTGTGTGTTTTTAAAAGAGGGGGTCAAAACTTTAAATAAAACATCTTTACTTCAACACCATTTGTATTTTAAAAGAATTTACGCTTTAAAAATAAATTTAAATTTCGAGATATTACACGAATAGACTCGAATGTACTTCACCTGACATTGTGTGGCCTGAAGTAGAAAATATTAGATACATTAGATTTCCTACTTGGGAAATCGTGTTGTGTGGATCTAGTTGGCTACGGTTAGGTTTCAGCGATTAGGGAGCTTGCCATTAGGGTTCGACCATTCTGTTTAATCTTGAGTCTTTAGCTAGTCATCAATTAGGAGCCACAAGATCTAGTCTTGTCCAAACACTATTCCGTAGTCAGAGAGGCGATCTTCGTGTTCTGCACGATTTGGATACACTGCAGGATTTCCATGATTCTCACTATAAATGGGTCAAATCATCCTGCGCTCGCATGAGACAAAACTACGTTCCTCGATTGTAACTTGGGGAATAACGAGGGGAAGGGCTTTCGATCTTGCCTTGGGCTTTTGTGATTTGGGCTTGCTGATGGGCCTTCACTCGTTCTTCGAGCCCTGGGATAGCATTTCGCGCTTCTTGGGGATAAACATTTCCCAACACCTATCCATATTCTAAAAAAAAAAAACATTCTCAAAAAAATATCGATTAACTAGATCTGCTTCTAAAAATCAATGATAGGATTTTCACGTAAATTTGTTGATTACCTTTTTTATTTTTCTTGATCGTTAAGTCTCTTTGATAGTTACATTTCCTTTGATTTTGTTTTCTGGTTAGTTTTGTTTTCCTAATAGATGTTGTATGGCAAATCCTTTGAATAGTGAATTCAATCAATTACTATAAGCAATTTGTAGAGGCTAAACCCCTCGAAGCAGTTAATTAGAAGTTCAATTCCTTCAAAGTGGTCAATTTATCCCTTTAAACTTTATATATATTCTCATCGTAGAAACCCTCGAAGTGGTCAATCGCCAAATTTGAAATACCTATCTAAAGAATCAAGGACATGTGGGATTTGGGTTTGGGATGGCTCCATTAAAGTTAACGTTTTTGTCTTTGGGAAATTCTATTTTTTTCATCTCTTGCCATCTCTATCTATATTTTTTTAAAAAATTCATAAATGAATGTGTAGGATCCACATGTGGGTCCTAAGATCTAATTGTTGATTTTTTTAAAAAAATATGGATGAGAGATGAAGAAGTAATATATATTTTTTTTATTTAGAAAAACTTCACAAAGACCTCTCAAATTTTTATACAATTTAAAATACCTTTATGATATTTGATTTATCTCCTTTTGGCCATTCATACTTTCAATTGGTATCATTTAACCCCCTCCATTAGGATTTTTCGTTAAATCCATAGAGGGTTGCAAAAATTATTAAAATACCCATCATTTTAGATTTTTAATAATTTTTTTTTAAAAAAAAATACAAGAATATTTTAAAAATTTTAACAGGGTTTGACGGTAAAAACAGAAAAAGGGGTTTAAAGATACAAATTAAAAATATGAGAGGTTAAAGTGAGAGAAAAAAAAAAAGAGAGTATTTCAAATCGCGTGAAAATTTAAGGGTTTTTATAAAGTTTCCCTTTATTATTTTAATGCCTGACTCCCATATTTGATGAGGTGGCAATCTTTGGACCTTAGATTTTGTTTTTTAAGAAATTCTAAACTATTAAATGGCTTCTCTCGATCCTTGTTCAATACACAACAGACACAAGCCGGCGTGTCATTTTGCTTGACACCCTGAAAGGCCCCACTTCGAAACTTTGTGCCAACAATGCAGGACGCAAACAGAAATGGAAAATAAGCGACAGATTAGACGGCAGAGAGAGTGAGAAAATCGCCGAGAATAACGAGAAGAGGGAAGATTTCCAGGGCATATCATTTCCCAAGTCAGTTTTGTGGAGGACTTCATCGGCATCGCAGCTTCTGTATTTATCAGTGAGTCCCTGTCAACAATCAAAGCTTTCTTTGTATTTGGGTCTTTTATGGTTTCTGTTCTTTTTGTGGGGGAGGTTTGTGTATTGGTGATGTCGTTCTTGTTTTTGTTGATTGTGGTTTTGGCTAAAAGGAGCACATATCTCCATTTGATTGATATCTCATTTTTGTTTTGCCTATTATGGTTTTTTTTTTGTTCTATAAACCCATTTGCCAATGCCCATTCCAAGCAAATTTTCCCATTTTATACAAACCCTTTTTGTTTCTTTCCGTTTTGTTTCCCATTGGAGAATATCTTTTTTGTCGTTTGGACCCCCGTGGGTTTGGTTTATCGAATCTTTGAATGGGCATAAGCTTTTATGGATTCATATTTTGTGAAATCTTCGTATGGAATAATTGTCCGTATGTAGTGGGTTTCTATATTGATGTCAATGTTTTTGAAAAAAAGATCCATTTAAATATTTGCTACAAATGAACTTTCTAAACCCTTATGGTATATGTAAATGGTTTAGGATATCCATTTGGATTATGGAAAAAAAGTTTTCAAGGCTTTGGGATAGGTAACAAAAACTTTTTGGGTATGTTTGATATATTTTGCAATTGTAATTATTTGAAGGTTTTTTTTTTGTTTTTTGTTTTTTTTTTCTGGGTTTGATCAGAAAAATGGATGCAAAACCAAAGAGGAGAAATGTCTCAGAAAATGGGGAGGCAGGAGAGGACTTGGTCCTCGCAACTTTGATTGGGAATGGGGAGGATCTAGGTCCTGTTCTCAGGCATGCATTTGAGATAGGGCGGCCCGAAGTGCTCCTTCACCAGCTAAAGACTGTTGTGAAGAAGAAGGAAGTTGAAATCGAGGAGCTCTGCAAGACCCACTATGAGGAATTCATTCTTGCTGTTGATGAACTTCGGGGTGTACTTGTCGATGCCGAAGAGCTGAAAGGTGAGCTCTCAAGTGATAATTTTAAACTGCAAGAGGTTGGCAGTGCTCTTTTGATCAAACTTGAGGAGCTTCTTGAATCTTATGCAATCAAGAAGAATGTGACTGAAGCTATTAAAATGTCTCAGATCTGTGTACAGGTGTTGGATCTTTGTGTCAAATGTAACAATCATATTTCTGAAGGCCAGTTTTACCCTGCATTAAAAACTATAGATTTGATTGAAAAGAATTACTTGCAGACTATTCCTGTCAAGGCACTAAGAATGGTGATAGAGAAAAGAGTTCCAGTGATTAAATTGCACATTGAAAAGAAAGTATGTAGTCAATTTAATGAATGGTTAGTTCACGTAAGGAGTTCTGCGAAGAATATTGGACAGACAGCAATAGGTCATGCTGCATCAGTTCGCCAGAGGGATGAGGAAATGCTCGAACGCCAGAGGAAAGCAGAAGAACAGGGTGTTTTTGGTTTAGGAGATTTTGCATATATGTTGGATGTTGAAGAAATTGATGAAGATTCTGTTTTGAAGTTTGATCTGACCCCTCTATATAGAGCATATCACATCCACACTTGCCTGGGAATCCAAGAGCAGTTTCGTGAATATTACTATAAGAATCGAGTATTGCAGGTCAGTTCAGACTTGCAAATATCCTCCACACAACCTTTTGTTGAATCTTATCAAATATTTTTGGCTCAAATTGCTGGTTATTTTATAGTGGAGGATCGGGTCCTGAGAACTGCTGGGGGGCTATTGTCAGCTGATCAGGTCGAGGCAATGTGGGAAATTGCTATGACTAAAATGACATCAGTGTTGGAGGAACAGTTCTCTCATATGGATTCTGCAACCCACCTTCTCCTGGTGAAGGATTATGTCACGCTTCTTGGGTCTACTCTTAGACAATATGGTTATGAAGTGCGCCCACTTCTTGAGGTGCTTGACAGGAGCCGGGACAAGTACCATGAGCTTCTTTTGAAAGAGTGTCGGCAACAAATTGTTAATATTATTGCCGATGACACCTACGAGCAGATGGTAATGAAAAAGGATACAGACTATGAGAATAATGTTTTGTCATTTAATCTACAGACCTCAGATTTAATGCCAGCTTTTCCATTTATTGCACCATGCTCCTCCATGGTACCCAATGCCTGCCGCATTGTCAGATCATTCATTAAAGGATCTGTTGATTACCTGTCTCATGGAGTGCATTCTAATTTTTATGAGCTTGTGAAGAAGTATCTTGACAAACTTCTGATTGATGTTCTAAATGAGGCAATACTTAATACAATTAGTAGTGGCACCATTGGTGTGTCTCAGGCAATGCAGATTGCTGCAAACATATCTGTTCTTGAAAGAGCTTGTGATTTTTTTCTTCGACATGCAGCCCAACTATGTGGGATCCCTGTCCGATCAGTTGAGAGGCCTCAAGCTAGTTTAACTGCCAAGACGGTTCTAAAAACTTCAATGGATGAAGCCTATCGTTCTCTGCTGAATTTGGTGAACTCCAAATTAGATGAGTTTATGACACTAACAGAAAGTATCAATTGGACTACAGAGGAAATAGCGCAGAATGAGAACGAGAATATGAGTGAAGTGATCATTTACCTTGACACTCTTTTGTCCACAGCACAGCAAATTTTACCCCCGGATGCGCTCTATAAGGTTGGTAGTGGAGCTCTTGATCATATATCCAACTCAATAGTGGCAGCTTTTCTTAGTGATAGTGTCAAGAGGTTCAATGCTAATGCTGTTATGGCTATCAACAATGATCTAAAGATGCTGGAGTCTTTTGCAGATGAGAGGTTCCATAGCACTATCTTGAGTGAAACATACAAGGAAGGTAGTTTTAGAGGCTGTTTAATAGAAGCACGGCAATTGATGAACCTTCTGTTGAGCAGTCAGCCGGAGACCTTTATGAATCCGGTGATAAGGGAGAAAAACTATAATGCACTGGATTATAAGAAGGTGGGCTGTATCATCGAGAAATTCAAAGATTCTCCAGATGGGATCTTTGGAAGCCTTTCAAGCAGGAATACAAAGCAAAGTACTCGGAAGAAATCAATGGACATGCTGAAGAAAAGACTGAAGGACTTCAACTAAATAAGGCTTGAATTATGTATTTGCATTAGGATTAGGATCGTTTTTCTTTTCTTTTTTTTGGTTTCATATTTTGAACATATACTTTTTTATTATTCTTGCTGATGTTCAAAAATGAGTAGGATTCTTTGAATTTCCGTGTGACTTGTATTCATGTTATAAAATTTGCTCATGCTTTGCCTAATCAATTTAATGGCATGTTAAGCCTCGCTGCTTCCATCTTTTATGTTAGCGTTTTCGTAGAAGATAAGTTAGTGCATTGTTGTTGGGAAAGAACTTCTGAGTGTTTTGCTTCTTGTACTTCAGTTGCTTTCGCAGTCTCAGTAGCTGTGGTGCCAGATGTCTGTTCCCCTAACTCTGCACTTCTTTTCTCTGAAGAAATGACATGTATGCTTCATCAAGGGTTGTAAGAATTCTTCAATGGATTTATTACAGCTCTATGTAGAGGCTTCCAGATCATGTATTTGAGACTTCATTTCTTGCTATTTAATCCTCTTTGAGCTTTAGAATAGTTTCCATTTCGTCTCAATCTTTGCAACCGGAGTTTTTGTCCAAGACTCTTTGAATTTGGCCAATTAGCTCCAGCTCAAATGCCAACTCCTGCCCTTACAAAAACAGGGCGAACGGTGAAACAGTGGGTTCAAGCCCCATTGATTGTGTGTAATTTACAAATTGTAAATTAGGTAACCAATGAAGGAAAATGGGCTGGTGAGGTTTTGCTCAAATGGTACTTCCTCCTTTTATAGCAAGGTGAAGGGTGAGATCTGTGAAGATGGAAACTATTTTATTGTCTCCCTGATTTATTCTGATTTTATTTACTCTATTATTCTAATTGTAATCTCCTAATATTTGCTTTCCATAACAAGCTTTGTATTCTCTTCTATTATTCTACAATTCGATGATGATTCTTCTTCCTGTCCTCCTTTGTTCTTCTTTTCTACTTGGTATTAGAGTGATCTTGGTTCCTTTTTTTTTTTTTTGTTTGGGTGAATCGTGACTTTTCTCGCTGGTGGTTGTGCAACTTGTGCACTTGCGTCTCTGTGGTGGTACGACTGGACGTTGCTCGGCTTCATCTAGGTTGCACCACTCACATAAGGTGTCGTCAGCGTTGTCTGGGTCTGACCCACCAGTGAACGGCAGAGATTTGGTGCGATTGATCCATTAGAAACAATAAACAATGTGGTTTTTGGATGAATCGATCGTTAAGGGTTATTGTTTTTTGCTTATTTGGCGGCTTTTGGGGGTATTTATGGAGTTTTGAGGATCATCAGTGTCTTCCGGTGGCCGTCATTGGCTCTCTGGTGGCTGTATCTGGCTGATGATGAAAAACATGTTGTTCACTCTATGTGCTGCATCGTTTAGTTGTTGCAAAAACGACAGGTAACCCTACAGGTCGTTTAGCAAAAAAAAAACCCTTACTGCTGATTGTGATTGCAGATTGCAGATTGCAGATTGCAGATTGGTCAATATTTTTTTGTGATTGAGTTTTGGCACTATGGTTGAGTTTTAGTATCTCCTTGATACTGATTCTGTAATTGAGCCCACGGTACTCCGTGTTGGAGCAATTTATTTGGTTGGATATTTGATTTAAAAATATCGAAGACAACTAAAACTAGAGAAATTCACAAGAAATGAGTAAAGAGTTAGGTGACCTCCCATAATAAAAATTCAACTCTCTAAATCACAATTATAAAATTGGATGAGCTTAACTATCTGGCTTGATCACAATATGCTTGTAACGCCCAAGATGTGAAATAAGGATTTAAACGTGATTAAGACTTGATAAACGAGTAATAAAAATTATGGGGTAATTACCTTTTTTTCATATGAACTACCACTCTTCGTCACTTTGCCGTTAACTCCCACTATTAGAGAATCTCGTTAAATCAGATTGAATATTCTCTTTTTAAACGTTAAATTTTGTTAGGATAGAAATACCCTCAAATTAAAAATATCAAAATTTAAAAACTTTTAAAAATAAGAATAGTAGAAAATATTTAAAAATATTTTTTTTAAAAAAAAAACTTAAAACTTAAAAAAAATCAAAAGGGGTGGCTCGGGCTAGCTACCCCCATTTGGCCTAGGAGTGTTTTGGCCACCCCCAATTTGCTTCTTGGGGGTGGTTCAGCCACCCCCCTTGGCCTAAAGGGGTGGCTCGAGCCACCTCTTCAGTTTTTTTTTTGTTTAGTTTTTTTAAATTTTTAATATTTCTATATTTCCTATTTTAAATTTTTATTTTTTAAATTATTTATGAGGCATATAACACGCGGCAGTTTTTTTTATTGATTTGACGTGTGATTCCATTAATATTATTGATGGAGGTACTATTTTCTTATTTAGTCATAAATAAGGTAACATCTACAATAATGCAACGTAAAAAAAAAAAAAGTTGTTAAAACTCTTGTATTGAAAAAGGCATTTAACTCAAAAAACTAAAAAAAAAAGAAAAAAAAAAGAAGGCCATCTAGGGGCTGATCCGGCCACCACCCCCAATACTGAATAACCCTAGGTCTTTACTTTTTTTTTAGTTGGAACTATTTAAAATAAAAAAATAAAAAAAATAAAGTCTAAGTTTTTTTTTTTTTTTCTTGTTGGAACTATTATAGATACATTGATAATTTTTTATATATTTTTTAATTTTTTATTTTAAGGGTTATTTTATTCATAAACTTAAGGTATTTTCGTCATTTCAATTTTTTAACGAGGTTGACTGACGGAAGGGGGGTAAAGGAAAGAAAATGATAGTTCAAGGTAGTCGGATGGTGAGAGTGTCAGAGCATGGAGGTAAAGTGACAGAAGGTGGTAGTTCATGGAGGAAAAAGATAATTAACCCTAAAATTATGGAACAAAAGAACACTTAAAAAAATTAGGAAGAAAGCTTGATTTTCAGACTGGTGTCCAAATAGGCATTTGACAGAATGTCTCGTTCGATTCCCGTTCCTTGTGCGTCCAAAGGGGGTGTCACACAAACTCTCGTTCCATTATCGTTCGATTCTAGTCCGAACGTGTTGTTTTGTTGTCACATTTGGATGAGCTTATTTAATCATTCAAGTAGGGCATGTTATGTAGGATTTTAGGAACTTTACGTGAGGAATGTCCGAACGTGCTCATTTATTTGTCCAAACGTCCAATCGCAGAGATGACTGTAAAGGGCTAGAACTCGAATTTCCAACTCATTTCTTTCCTCTCACGCTTGACTCAAGCTCACTTTTGCTCTTCTAGGGCTTGGTCAAACCCTAGAGTTGTGATCTTTAAAGGTCTTTGAAGCCAAATCTAACACTGGAATCACAATCCTCAATGTTAGAACTCTGTTTTGACAAATCAATTTGAGGTAAATCCTAGAACCCTAGTTTTTTTCATGGTTGAGTTACATTTCTTGAATGTAGTGCTTAATTATGGGTCATTTCTTAGGAGTTTCTACTTATTTGAGGATTCTAAATTCCGGGTGAGAGTCTCGTGGTGTAGAACTTCGTATTTTGCCATAAATCAAGGTGAGATCCCAAATCTTAGAATTCTCTATAAACGTTGTTAGTTGGGGGTTTTGGTATATAACCCTATAAATTTCTTATGGTTTAATGTTATTAGCTAATAGGATGTCAAAGGGGACCCTAAATTTCTTTGGGCTACTATGGATAGATAATACTTGTGGTATTTAAGTATCATTGAGTTGTTTAGAGTGAAATAGAATTGTGAGTTGTGATATTGAGTGTATTTGCAATATGTGGATGCAACTGGGGCATTGCAAAGCTCGAGTTGGGGGTCCTCTCTTGCTTCAAGCATCAAGCAAAGATTGTGAGTATATTACTCACTGGGCAAAAAGACTTTGTTTTACTGTTTTAAAGGTTTTTTTTAATGTTCTAATGATCAATAAATATTATATTTGTTGAGCAAAAGAATAGAATTTTAAATGTCTTATAAAAGCGTGATAATTTATGTATTGTGATGGAACCGAGTATATGTTATGTTGATAAATGTATAACGCTTTCAAATATGTTAAAGATATGTTTTTATGAGATATGAATTATGAAATGATGTTGAATGATGCATGAACATAAAACTAAAAGTATTATAGTTTTATAGCATAAGCATGATTATAAACACAAGTAAGAAAAAAATGCATACGAGATTAATGTATTGGGACAAGTTTCCAACATTACACTAAGGGACAAGTCCCTGATAACAAGCCCTGGATACTGATAACCAAATAATGTTATGGAGGACAAGTCCTCAAAAGGAGTGATAGAGCAAGTTCTTACTACCTAAGGACAAGTCCCTCATGCTGCTGTATATGTATGTAACGCGAAAGGATATCCTAGAAGCCGTCGGGGACAAGTCCCTGTAGTAATGAAAATAATGAAACATAAAGAATATGAATTTAAATGGAACATGTGCATGGCATAGGTTTATGTGTTGAATATATATGTGTATGATTACAAGGGATTTCATGCTAGATATATTGATATGCATATGAATTTGAATGGAACATAACATATATATATCGTTACAGCTCGTTTGCATATGATGTTTTCATACGTTTCTGACTTATATATATATATATATATAAGATATACTATATACTATATTTTCTGAATTGATACAGAATTGATATATCTTATACTATATTTTCTGACTTATGTTCCATTACTCAAGGGGACAGAATTGATATATATTTGTATAGTTAAGATATACTATATATAAAAAGGTTATGTATGAGATGAGTTTATATGTATGTATATCCAAATGTATTTCAGAATGCATACATACATTCATAGTTAAGTAGTATTTTTTCAAGAGTTTTCATGACTATAGTGTTTACTCATCAGCTATACCATGTTTTACTAAAAGAGATTTCGAAAACCAAAGGTAGTTATTATTATAAACTCATGTAGAAAGTGAAAGGTCGACTCAATGTGAAAACTTAGTGTATTTTATACTTGCTGAGCCTATGTACTCATATTTTCGCATGGGTGAAGATGGCAACTCAACGATCACTTAGATGATCTTGCTGATACTGAGAGTGTAGATGACAATCCGGTAGCCGCATACTTGGGCACACCTGCTACTGCACACTCTTCCTTCACTCAAATCGGTAGTTTAGCCACTGCTTTGAATGGATCAGCTATTCACTCTAATGATCCTTGGGTCATTGACTCTAGTGCCTCTGATCATATGACTAGTATGTCTCCTGTATTTTCGTCATATAATCCTTGTTCCAATAGAGACAAATTTAGAATAATTGATGGTTCTTTGTCGCTAATGTTCGGTAAAGGATCTATTTCTGTCACACCCTTTATGACCTTGTCTTACGTCCTTTATGTACCCAATTTTGCTACTAATTTATTATCCATTGCACGTATTATCCTCGAGTTGAATTGTTGAGTCATTTGTTCTTTCATTATTGCTTCTTTCAAGACTTAGTCACGGGGAGGATGATTGGCAATGGTACCTTGAAGGATGGTTTGTACTACCTAGATTTTCAACCCAGGACACAAGGTCAACTCCAACATGCTTATTATACTATTCGGGCTAATGACTCTACAGTAAGAATCTGGCTCTGGCATCAGTGATTAGGGCATCCTTCCTTTTTATTGTTACAAAACATGTTTCCTTCTTTATTTTTTCATAATAACATTTCTAAGTTTTAGTGTGAAACTTGTGAACTTTCCAAACACCATCGTGTGTCTTTTTTTGCCTAGTATCAATAATAGTGATGAACCTTTTATTCTTATTCATACTTATTTGTTGGACCCTTCACGAGTGGCTTCTTTATCTTGTAATCAATGGTTTGTCTCTTTTATTGATGATTTTTCTCAGACCATGTGGGTCTACTTGTTAAAGGAAAAAAATAATGTGTTCTCTATGTTTTAGATGTTTCACAAGATGGTTTAGACCCAGTTTAATACCAATATCTTGATTGTTCATCCTAACAATGGAGGTGAGTATATGTCGGGTGATCTCGGGATGTATTTTCATGAACAAGGCATTATACACCAAACCACTTGTGTCAGTACTCCGCAGCATAATGGTGTTACTGAATGGAAAAATCCACATCTTCTAGAGGTACCTTGATCTTTAATGCTTGATATTCATGTTCCCAAATCTTATTGGGGGGACGCCTTACTCTTTGTTGCATATCTCATCATGCCTTTTGGATCTTAAATTTCAAAACACTCATTGAGGTGTTGTCCCCACCTTTCTCTACTTGAAAATGTGTCTTTCCAGAGGTCTTTAGTTATGTTTGTTTTATCCATGTTCATGGTCCTGGTCAGGTTAAGTGAGACCCTCAAGCCTTGAAATGTGTCTTTGTTTGTTATTCTCCTACATATAAGGGGTATAAATTTTATCATCCCCATCCAGAAATAGTTTATCTAAATTGATGTTAATTTCTTTGAAATACAACAATATTTCTCCTCATCTCAAACTCATCTTCAGGGAGAGAGCTCGAGTAAATATGATTTTTTTTTTTTACTCTATTACTTGTCATACTTCTATGATTGAGCAAAAAAAACAACTTACTAATAAGTCTCCTACTGAACCTACTAATAAGTTATCTGCATCGCCTGTAGAAGAGTTGAGAGTTTACTCCAGATGCTAGAAATGTAAGACCATTCCTGATGCTACATGTCAAGCATTTGATCTTGACTTAGGTAATATTATTTTTATTCCTGATATTAATTATGTAATATTTGTTGTCGATGATATAAATCTCCCCATGGCACAGCACAAAGGAATCAGGTCATGCACACACCATTCCGTATTTAATTATATTTTCTACCAACATCTTTCACCATCATATCGTTCATTTGTATCCAAATTATCATATATGTCTATCCCCAGAAATCTACAAAAGATACTCACTGATCCAAAGTG
The DNA here is from genome assembly GCA_900184695.1 of Betula pendula. Lineage (NCBI taxonomy): Eukaryota > Viridiplantae > Streptophyta > Magnoliopsida > Fagales > Betulaceae > Betula > Betula pendula. Next base: position 28,243 of record FXXK01001642.1, on the reverse strand, counting down.
GAGAACAATGATGCAAGAAGATTAGCTCTTCACAAAAACAAGACTTGAGATCTTGTTAAATTGCCTAATGGGAAGAAGGCCAAATTTGTTGCAAAAGTTTTTACATAAACTTATGTGATTGACTATTAGGAAACATTTTCTCCAATAGCAAAGATGAACTCAATTAGAGTTATACTTTCTATAGCAACAAACTTGGATTGGCCTCTCCACCAATTCGATATTAAAAAAAAGAAATGCATTTTTTCATGGAGATCTAGAATAAGAAGTATATATGGAAAATCATCTTGGCTAGAAGATTCATACTCTATGGAAAAAGTGTGCAAACTAAAAAATACTTTGTATGACCTAAGAAAATCTCCAAGAGCATGGTTCAAGCGGTTTTCCCGAGCTATATAGAGATTTCGTTACAAGTAAAGTCAAGCTTATCATACACATTCTAGTAAACATTCCACTCAAGAAAAGGTAACGGCTTTGATTGTATTTATGCATGTTGATGATATTATAGTAATGAAAAATAATGATGAGGAGATACAGAACTTAAAACACTTTATTGCCAATGAGGGTGAAATAAATGACTTGGGCAGTTTGAAGTACTTTCTCGGTATTGAGATAGCAAGGTCAAAGCATGGTATATTTATCTTCCAATGGAACTATATCATTGATCTTCTCAAGGAAACAAGATTATTCGGATATAATGTCACTGATAATCCAGTGGAGATGAATGTTAAACTGGGAGAAACTGGTGAAAGTCATTTGTGGATAAAAGTAGATATCAGCAATTGGTTGGCCGGATTTATTAATGATAACTCATGACTAAACATTAATGACTTGTGTCATTTGAATAAAATAGACTTAGAAATCTTACAGGAACACTGTCGAGACCTCCTTAAACACTCAGCTAAATCAAACAGGCTCAGTGGCGGATAGACAGGGGGGTTGCGTAAGGGCGTGCACACCCCCTTAATGTTTTTTTTTAAAAAAAAATTAAAAAAAAAAATTAAGACACTACGTCCAAAAAAAAGTTAAAAAAAAAAAAATTAAGACACACACCCCAACACCCGCCCCCCATTTACTTTGTGACACCCCCCTTTTCATACACTCGCCCCCTTGTTCAGTTGTTCCGTGTTCTTCCTTGAATCCTTCCGGCTTCCATAAATAGAATTGGAGAAATCTCACGAGCAAATGAGCTTTTCGTGTTCTTCCTTCTGTCTTCCAAGCTTTCAAATCTCTAGGTTCGTTTTGATTCTGATTTATAGTTTTGGATATGCATAGTAGCACAAATTTCAGGTTTTGGGTTTTATTTTGGTTTATGGGTGGATTTTCCTTTCTTTTTGTCTATAGTTTCTGATGGCCATTTTTTCTGTGTTAACATGTTTAAATACTCACATGTTCAAGAAGAGTAATATCACTGATTCACATCACAGCTTTAGCTTGTTCGAATTTTTTTTTTTTTGTGTGAACAGTGTGATGTTGAAAAAACAAAAGTTCAATTGAATTGAGATTTTGTTTAATGTTAAACAAGTTGAATTGCATTGTTCATTAAGAAAAAAAAAAGTCTATTTGTATTTTGAGCCTACCAAGTGTTTGATGAAATGCTTGGTTGAACATTATGTTTTGAGTGTTCGACTATGGATATTGTCGTACTAGCTTCATTCATTAACCATTAATGTAATCCTAATGTAAGGCTTTCAATGTAATTGTAAGAGGTGCATTGTAATTTGTAAGAGGTACAGTGTGTACGTTAGAGGAGCAATGTAATTATAGATTTTTATGAGGCTACTTTATCCTCTGTAGATTTTTTGAAATTTGGGGTTTTTTTCTTTATTGCAGTTTGCCATTTGTGTGATTTTGTGAAGGCTTGAAACTGAGGATTGATTCGTGAGCGATAGAGAATTAAGTTGCAGGTACGTTATTTGTTATTGTTTGCTCTTTTTATTAAGACATTTTTTATTGATTTGTTAAATTAATAGTTATCGAAATATGCTAATATGAGAATATCATTCGAGGATATGCCATTAGTCTTTAGCCATGAGTTGTTAAGTTATTTGTTTAGACTTTAGTGTGAAAAGTCTTAAAGCTAATAAATAAATAAATAAATTTTCAGGTTTCTGACAAATCTTAGATTACATCATGGGCAAGTCGAAAACAATTGATGCATTTTTTAAGAAAATAGATGTTTATTCAAATTTTAAAATGCCTTCCTTGGCATCTAATTTTCAAACTTCAACTTCTGAGTAAGTTGCTTCTAAGATGCCAAGAATTGAATATCAAGAAGTTGAATTAGTCGACATTTCTACTCTTCCAAGAGATCCAAGGTTACGTTCTCCAATATGAAAATATCATGTTAATTAACAGGATGACATTAGACATGCTTATCTTAAATATGGTCCATATAGATGGTTAGAATACTCTTATGAAAAAGATGCTGCTTATTGTTTACCCTACTATCTTTTCAGTAAAAAGAAAATTGGACAGTTTGGAGCTAATGCATTTACTACTAAAGGATTTCATAATTGGAAGAATGTTAATGATGACATGAATTGTGCTTTTCTTGCCCATGTGGGAAATAGGTCATGTTCACTTCATAGTAATGGTGTTAAATGTTGTGACTCTTTGATAAACCAATCTCAACATATTGATAAGGTGATAGATAAGCAAACTTCAGAAGAAAAATTGAACAATCGATTACAATTGAAGGCTTTAATCAAATCTATTCGATATTTAACATCTCAAGAATGTGCTTTTAGAGGTCATGATGAAGGTCTTAATTCAAAAAATCATGGCAATTTTCTTGAGCTGATAAAATTTATATCTATTTTCAACGAGGATGTTGCTAAGGTTGTTTTAGAAAATGCTCCACAAAATGCTATATATACTTCACATCATGTTCAAAAAGAAATTTTACATGTCTTGACAAAGAGGATTCAGGATGCAATTCATGAAGAAATTGGTGATTCAAAATTTTGCATTATTGTTGATGAGGCACAAGATGAGTCTAAGAGAGAACAAATGTCTATTATTTTGAGATTTGTTAACAAAGTTGGTTTTATACGAGAACGCTTTTTTGATCTTGTCCATGTTAAAGAATGAAATATCTAATGTTCTTTCTTAACATTGTCTTGATATTCAAAATATTCGTGGACAAGGGTATGATGGTGCAAGCAATATTCGTGGACAAAGGATTGCAAACATTATTTCTTAATAATTGTCCTTGTGCATACTATGTTCATTGTTTTGCTCATCGATTACAATTAGCATTAGTTGCTGCATCTCGATAGGTACTTTCTGTTCATGAGTTTTTCTCAAATTTGAATTTCATTATCAATGTAGTTGGTGCTTCATGTAAACGTCATAATGAACTACAAGTTGCTCAAGCAGCAGAATCGCACATTTGATAGCTATTGATGAACTTGAAACTGGAAAAAAAGCTAACCAAATTAGTAGTTTGAAACGAGCTGGTGATTCTCGTTAGGGTTCTCATTTTCATACTATTCGTAGCCTACTAAGGATGTTTGGTCCTACTTATTCAATGCTTGAAAATATTATAAAATGGGGATTTACTTACACTCAGCGTGGAGATGCTAATGCTATTTATAAAATAATTACATCCTTCAAATTCATATTCATTTTACATTTGATGAGGGAGATCATAGGTACTATCGATATTCTTTGTTAACATTTGCAACAAAAATCTCAAGACATCTTGAATGCTATACAATTAATTTCTAATACAAAACACTCCTCCAAAAATTGAGAAATGAAGATTGAAATAATTTGCTTGAGAAAGTCATATCTTTTTCGAAGCAATTTCAAATTGACATTCCAAATTTGAGTGCTTGTTATGTTGAAGGTTGAGGTCGTCATCAACGAGATCACATCACAGCGGAGCATCATTATCATTTTGACATATTCAATACAACTATAGACTTTCAATTGCAAGAGCTAGATACTAGATTTGGTGGAGGAATGAAACTCTTGATACTTAGTTCAGCTTTGGATCCAAGTAACTCTTATAAATCCTTTTACACTGATGATATATCTAGTCTTGCAGAGAAGTACTATTCTCTTGATTTTTTTGAGCATGAGAAAATTTGCTTGAAATTTCAGTTGATACATTTTAAACTTGATGTGTTTAATCATCATAAATTAAAAAACTTGTCTTCCATTGCGGAACTATGTCAAGGATTGATAGAGAAAGAAAAATCAGAGACATATTATTTTGTTGATAGATTGATTCGTTTTGTTTTGACTCTTCCAGTGTCTATGGCAACTACTGAGCAAACATTTTCAGTTATGAAAGTTGTTAAAACAAAACTTCGTAACAAAATGAATGATGAGTTTCTTACAAATAATTTAGTTATCTACATTGAGAAGGAAATTTCTGAGAGCTTCAGTTCAGATTTGATATTTGATGATTTTGTGTCTCTAAGATCGCCTAGGATGCAATTTTAGACACTTTATATTTTATATTTTTTTTTTTGAATTTTTATTGTAATAATACTTACATGTGAATTGATATATTAATTTGGCATATATTTATGAAGTTTGATTAGCTTTGTTTTTCTTTATACATATATTATGTTATAATTTTCTTTATACATATATGTTTTTCTTTATATTTTGTATTTTTTTTGAATTGTTTTTGTATTAATGCCTACATGTGAATTGATATATCAATTTGGTATATATTTATGAAATTTGATAGCTATGTTTTTCTTTATACATATATTATGTTATAATTTATATTTTAAATTGTAATTACTATACTTTTATATATTATAATAAAAAAATAGTATATAAAAAGAGCAAAAAAAAATTTGTCATTATATTATATTATTTTAGTTCTGCCCCTCCTTAGACACATTCTTGGCTTTGCCACTGAATGGGCTAACCAATAGATTCACGCTTGCCAATGCAAGGTTTTCTGCAAATGATTTGTATAGAATAACAACTCAAAAATGTAAGCCACAAATATATATATAGTATATATATATATATATATATATATATATATATATATATATATATTATTTGTTCCATATAATTATTTAGAGGCATAATTGAAATTTCTCAAGTTTAATTGAGTGGTAGTTTAACATAGTGACTTTTACATGCAATGCTTTTTATTGGTTGAGTATAAAATAGGCTCTCTCTCTCTCTCCTTTTGCACATAGCATCAAGTTCAAGAAGTTAATTGGAAAAAAAAAAAAAAAAACCCTCAACTAACAGCCGTTTTTAAAAAGCTTAACGAAGTGTTAAGTGGTACAGTTTGACCATTAAATTATCAATATGTGACAAAAAGGTCACTTTTAGATTTTCTTCCTATAATACTCTTAATTTCTTAAAAACTAAAAATTAAAATTAAAAAAAAAACCTTGGGGGGTGGCCAATCCACCACATGGGGGTGGATTGGCCACCCCCCAAGGTTTTTGTTATTATTATTTTTTTAAAAAAAAATAGTTGATTGTAATTTAGTTTCTTTTATTTTATTTTTATTTTAAGAAACTAAATGTATTATAGGAAGAAAATATGAAAAAATATTTTTTTGTCACACATTGGTAGTTTGATAGATCAAACTATACCACTTGACACTTTGTGAGGCTTTTTTAAAAACGGATGTTAATTGAGGGGGTTTTTTTATATTTTCCTTTTTTTTTTCAAAACAATTAACAAACTATTCAAAATATAAAAATATTTTTTAATACACAAAACACTTTTTAGAAAACTTTTCACACTTTTTTGTAAGAATATTTTGAGAATAATGTGTTTAATTTTTGTAGGTGTATGTGCTAACTTATTATTTAAAACAAATTTTTTAAAAAAAGTGGTCGTGTGGCCAGCTTCAACAAAGCATAAGAGTAGTCGCGCAACCACGGTTTTCCTCTATTGAGGGTGTGCATGCGATCACTCTTTTATTTTTTTATTTTTATTATAAATAAGAATTTAATTTTTCTTTTCTCAAAATTAGTAAGTGTACCACACATTAAACATTTTTTTTCAAATATGAATTTCACTAAAAAAAAATGCTTATTACATTTATATTATATCAACACACTTTCTAATTTTTTTTTATCTTATTTTATTTTTAAAAAAAAACCGTTTTCAAAACATCATCAAACATACCCTAATTCTTTATTTGAGGAATGCAACTTGGGGCAATTTCTCTAGTTTTAGATAAATGTTATATTTTCATTCTCGTCTATCTCTCATTCATTTTTCATTCATACATATATTTTTCGAAAATTTATCATTGAATTTGTATGACGTACAAGTGGGTTCTAAGGTCTAATAGTTGATTTGATAATGATAATAATAATAATAATAATAATAATAATAAAGAGATGCACTAAAAATGGAGGTATAGCACGTCTCTTATTTTTAAGGGAAAAATACATTTTATACTTCAAAGTTTAACAACTTTTTCACTTTAGCATCTAATATTTAAAAACTGGCAACGTACCTCAACAAAATTTCGAGGATTTTCAATGTGACTCATCCGTTAGTTTGATTCGTCTTCTCTGATGGAATTGGTGTCATGTGCGCTGTTTGAGTTAAACCTCCCCATTTTGTTCCCAAGTAGACGTGTACAGTGATCTGATGCGCTTATATGTTAAAAGATAGATTGAATTAAACGAAAAATGTCACTTTATCGGGTCTATTACTTTATCGGATCTACTTCTTTAGTCAGGCTCTATTTGTTTGTCTTCATGATATATTTTAGGGCTTGTGCTTATACTTAGGGAGAACAATGGATTCGTTTGAGTCGAACTGCCCAAGCTATGGGTCCACGCAAAGCGGCACAACTTCTTCACCGCAGCGTATTTGCTTTTGTGAGCGGCCGATGAATGTGGTCGCCCACACCGACAAGAATTTATGTAGGAGGATTGTGGGCTGCAAAAATTGGAAGGCAAGTAATGTACTAAATTTTTAATTGTATTTTGTGATAGGTATTGAAGAGTTCTTTTTTTTTTTTTTGTGTGTTAGATTAGTGTTGAAAAAAAAAAATTGTTTGTGAACAATGATTTACGATAAAGGTATATTGTCTGGTTAGAGGTGTAACAAGGTCACAAATTTAATTTAGTTTTTCATAATGTTGTGAAATATTTTTACTTTCATTGGGTTTAGTTGTTTTCAAGCACGATTGTCTAATTTTTTTGGTTTAGTTATATTGGGCAATAATGGGTTACTGCTTATTGGTTTAGTTGTTTTAGGTGTTTCCAAATGATTTGAAGATAGTCTTTTTTTAGTTTAGTTGTCTTAGGCAATAATGGGTTACTAGTAATTGGTTTAGTTGTTTTAGTTGTTTTTTAATGAATTGAAGATATAGTTTTTTTTTTTCTTGGTTTAGTTGTTTTGGGCAGTAATGGGTAATGGGTTATTGGTTATTGGTTTAGTTGTTTTATGTGTTTTCTAATGAATTGAAGATATAGTCTTTTTTTTTTTTAGTTGTTATAGGCAATAATGGGTTATTGGTTAATGGTTTAGTTGTTATGGGCAATAATGTTCATGAATGTTTGTTTTTAGGTTTACAGATTAATTAAGATTATGGTTTCTTTGAGTGGGTTGATCCTCCACTGTGTGAACATGGTAAATAAGTGGCAAGTCATTTGTGTCAAATGTACGAAAGTTTGTTGGTAGAAGCAAAGCGTTGTAAGACCATGGTTGAGGTTGAAGTTGGAAAGGTCAGAGCTGAAATGGAGAAAGAAACTTGGCAGATGAAGGCTGGACTGATGAATGACGTTGCTTGGTATTGTATGAAAATCAACATTGGAGAAATCAAACTCCAAGCAATGAAGAAATATTACCAACCAATCATCGTGTGTTCATTGATATTTTGTGCCACGTGCTTATTTTGCTTGGATACACTTCTAAATGTCCGCACAACGGTGAAGTTGGTTGTATGGCATTGCCCTAAGATGTAATGAAGTGGTGGTGCACGTTGTATTTTTGTGATCTTGTTGTTTTTATGTGTTGCAATTACCTGTTGGGGCTTGATGCGGTTGAAATGAACTTTGTGGTATGAGTGATCCTTAGTTATTGTTGTATACAATGTGTCGTCAATTTTGTATCTTTGGCAAGTTATATATGGGATGGTGGTAAAGACATTGCGTGGTCATTATGTTGTATAACTTATTCTGGTATTTCTTGTAAAGACAGTGACTATGTGGCACTACTTTACAAGATTAACCATATTGCTTCAAAAAAAAAATTAATAGCCAGTTGTAAAGATCTATAGAGTATAACATCTATTATCTAGTTCCTACAATATCAAAATGCTCTTAACTACATATAACTTGCACCAAATGGTATACTAATCTGTTCAAACATACCAACATTATGTTCCAAAATACCTCAAAATGGATACCACATATTACATACCACATATCACTGGCATGTTTCTTCCATACAACCATTATGTTTCAGAATAACACAAAATGTAATTGTAAGTCTATCTTCATTGTAATATGGCATGAAAAAGATATAAAATATAGAGTTCAACCATTATGTTCTAAAATACCACAATACAAACTGTTTGGATACAACATATTACATACCACATACTACACTTAGGACAACAATATAGTCTATCTTCAAGCAACGCTTAATGCTTACAAAATACATTACAAAATACTTTAATAATCTGTTCACACTTTCTTACAAACCAAAAAATTGTTTCCTTCCTATACAAATGTAAATACCCTTATGTAAAGCCTCGGTTTCTATGCAATAGAACCGTAAGCAGAAACCTCTGGTTTCCACGTGACATTACTACCTCAAAGATCAATCTCGCAGCGGATATATTTTTTTCTTTTAAAAACACTAGGGAACAACTAAATTACACAATAGAGCTAACTGAAATACCTCGTGAATTAAAATACGTTAGATGTTTTAATAATACAAACATGTGCATACTAAATGCACCAAATAAAAGATAGTTGCAGTATATGCCACAAACGGCATACAATTGCAACATTACGCTGTTTAGATATATTACAAACCATAATTAATAAAAACCAAAACACACAAAATACGAAGAGACCTATTTACAGCAAAATAAAGTCTCCTTCGGGATATAGTACATCCCTATATAGAAGTGTCTAATAATCATCAAAACTGACGAAGGGGTCTTCGCCTTCGTTTTCTGCATCACAATCTATGTAAACATAACATCATCACATTTACATAGGCAAACAAATGAGTCTACTACATCTCAATATAAACAGGTAATTAAATTATTGAACAAGCATAAGACAGATATAATGAATGAATGGGTTTTTATGCATTGTTGTGAATACTTTGTTTAGTCTTAATGCAGCATGAGATTACACTCCGCTCATAATGGGCCAACCCCGGATTAACAAACGTTACACCTCCCTTACTTAGCAGATTGTTGATTTGCACTGGAACCGACATTCTAGTCTCTGTTCTTATTTCCTTATTTAGGGACAAGGTTCTTGCCAACTGGATCAGCCATCTCCCTCGCCACATCACCAACTAGGACAAGACCTTTTTTTTTTTGTCCACTGGATCAGCCATCTCCCCCACCACATGACCAACTTAGTGTCACATCATTACCATTATACAAAATATGTAGTTGTAATGTATGAGTAGTTTATAATACATGCATATGAATAAAACAGTACTGAATATAAAAGAAAACAGCGTCAGCCTCAGTAAGTACTTCCATACTTACCCTACTTTCGCAGAATAACAGTAATTCACCACTGCCTAGCAATATGGATACAAATAACATACATTAGTGACCAATCAATAATAATTGGTCAGTCTTCAGGATCCTTGCTCTTAGCCTTTATTATTATCCATCACTTCATTTTTATTACTTGATTTTTTTCATACGTATACTCATACATATATACAAGTCATATTTGTGAGTATTCTCACATATTGTCCATAAATTTCTTCAAAGCATTTAACTTATGAAATCCTACATAAGTGAGGACATGTCATAAGGATCCCGTTGACAATAATGTAAATCATTCAATATTGCACTCGAATACCCCACAGAAGTAAGAGCATATTTCGATATAAGTATTTAAACAAACAAGAGGTAATACTGCATAAACGTCTCCACTATTAGTAAGGGCTTATTATGAGTTTTATATGTACAGTATTGAAAGAATCTTTTATAGCCAATTTTTACTCAACTTCATGCTTATACTGCCGAAGGGCAGGGCCACAATGACGTTTAGACATGAGATTGAGTGTTATCCATTATAAGATTAAAAATAATAATCAACAAACAATATATAGGTTGATTTTACAAGTTCCTTAAACAAGCTCCGTTTGCTTCCATGTTTTAGTCTTTTGAGCACTTTTGGATCCTTGAACTAAACCAATAACAAACATACTTTAAACATATATTAGATACATCAAATATATGTTAGATATATCAAAAACCAGAAAGAAATATTAACAAAACAGGTTAGCATAAAAAACCCACAAAATACCTTATAAAGGCCGAATGGGTGTAGGATGAGTTCATGGTGTTTTCTCATGATTCCAAAGCCCAAAGATCAATGGAAACATGATACAAAATAGTTTTAGAACCCTCCTAAGTGATCATACACATCTCATGCAAACAGGTTGTGCAAAACCACAAAAATTTCCCAACACCCCTCTATTGAGTCGGTTTTGAAGCTAATTGAAGAGGATGATGTTTTCATACCTCAAATGGACTCCAAAACTGCTTCTAAAGGTTGGGTTAGCTGTTGGACACCTCAATCAAGGTTGCGTATAAGTTCTGGATAGTTTGGAGAAGAACTCCTCAAAAACCCCTAGGTGTCGTGAGCGTGTGCGAGTGAGAGAAAGGAGAGATTTTTCTGTTTTGGGTGCAAAGGCTGAGTGATTTCAGTGTTGGGTGCTCATCTCACATTTATAGGAGAAGCCAAGGCTTCTAGATAGCCAGCACACACGTCCAAACCAACCAAGGTTCAATGGAAAATTATCTTTTCATGCAAGTCACCAAAAATCTTCCAAAAGTCAAGATCTCATTATGACTTTTTTGGCTTTTTGTGCTTTCTTTCCAGCAACCTCTCCCACTGCCAAGTGTCAATACCCTAGGCTTCCAAATCAATGAAAAGCCGGCCCTACTTAGTGAATTTAGCAGTTTAAGCTAAATTCGACAGTTGAAGGTTTTAAGGCTCGGTTTTTAGGCCATAAAGTCAACTGCCTCGGAATTGAATTCCGATTACACCAAACCGAAATAAAAACTATTTATATACTAAATAGAGTCCATTTATGATATAAAATCAAAATAGTGAAACTCAATTTAAAAATAAGACCCGGGTCAAAAGTGCCACGTAAGAGATGAATAGTCATCTTTATGCTTAAAAGGTTAACGGATTGACTTTTTTTTTTTTCGAAAATCTACTAGGTCGTAGAGGGTTTTGATACAAGCATAACGGGCTTTAGTTTGAGTAAAACTAAGTTCGTTTGACCCAGTTTTTGATACTTACAAGATTAGTTGTTAAAAAATAATCATTTTCTAAAGAGATTCTAAAGAGCTTTGACAAGAAATCTCTTAAACTTCATGAACGTCTCTAAAACCATTATCAAGCTAAATGATTAATGTCTCCTCACATATATCATTTAGTTTAATAATATGTTTAAGAGATTTGAATTCCTCAGGCGTCACACCTTAGCTTCCACCGAGTTAATGCTTCTAATTTGGCTTTTTCTTTCTCCTCTTTGTTTCTATAAGTTCAATTCATCTCTCCATAGTTGTGACAATTTTTTTACTTTTACTTTGGATTACCGATGTAGCTGCTCAACCACTACCTGCACCACCCACAATTGCACCACTTCTTGGCATGAGACCCATAGTTGTATCACCTGCATTTTCAGCAATTTTTGATGCAGCTCATCTTTTCTCACATTCGGTTAGGTCAATGTGTATACTTGGGCCTTGTTTACCACTGTGGCAAACACCCATGATCTTATCCGACTGTAGAGTTTGATATGCAGGTCCTGATTTGGTTGTTGTTGTTGTTGTTGTGTGTGGCACTCTACCTTATGCTAGAGGTGGGAGAACTCTTATAGCAAATCCAAGAGGTGTCGTGACTCTTCCTGCTATAGTGCTAGGTAGTGGTGGACCATTTCTTAAACCTGTTGGTTGTGGACCAACACTGTCACTAGCACTAGTTGGTAGATTTGTTTTCTTACTCTGATTCTAATAGAAAAACATTGACAAATAACAATATTAGGATTGGAAAACATATTAACACAAGCACTTTGTGTCTGAATAAAGCATGACAGAAAAACATGTTAGTCAAAATAGGCAAATGATTATAGTATAACAAAAATGAGTTGCAATGATTTATTAAACTCATACTTGCTGAAGGTGTAGGTAGGTCAAGTTGTAGGTTAGAATCTTTAACATCTAATGCCTCAGTCCTTCCCCGTAGACATGTCTTTTTATTGTGCCCTATAACCTGTAACGCCCCAAAAAGTACTAACTAAACCATAGTAGAGTTGTGGCGCTTCCCAAGACTCATTTACTAAGTAAACAAGTCCAAAGAGATCTATATAATATACATAGCGGAATAATTATAACTTATTAGAAGATATTTGACTAAATAAATTCATAATCTTATATCAACAAATATAATAACATCTGGAATAAAACTAAACAATCTTAAGTATCTTATATCAAACAAATACATATCCAAAATAAATAGTCTCCCAACATAAATAGAAATCTCAGGGATAAAGTGGGTGGATCTTAAGCATATAAATCATATAGATAACATCTAATAGCCCTTGCCGAGTAGTCACATCACTATCTCACATCTCTTACAGTCAACTGGGTCTAACTCCTCAAGCATCACCCAGACTATATCCTCGACACGTACATACCTCGCTAATGGATCTATCATCTAAAGGTTGCTGACTATCTATGAAACACCAAAGTGTCTCACTGGTGGAAAGAAAACAAAGAGCAAGTGTAAGTCCATCACTTAGTGAGATTAAAGCACATGAGAACAGTTATATATAAATCATAGGTTTGCAAAAAGTTTTCCATTTAACAAGATCATTCCATCGTGTAAGATAATTATGACATTTGAAAGATATGCAATGCAATACTATATATAATATACATGAATAAACTGAACATTTCATTATAACTTAACTCCATATGGTCTATTCAGGCCCTTACCCCTTTCAACGCGGGTTTGAGTGTTCTCGTAAAAACATCTTGTACAATACTTGTAACGTCCAAGATTTTTAAATAAGGATTACAAATTACGATAAAAAGATAAGGGTAAAAAGATAATTAAAAGTAAGAAAATAAACACTCCAAAAATTCTGCAAAAAGTAATTTTCTCGTTGGTCGTTTGGACGGTGGAATTTCGTCTAAACGGCTGCCTTCTAGAAAGTCTCGTTTGCAGCTCGTCTGAACGGACCCGGTTACTATTAGTCAATAACTTTCGTTTGCAACTCGCCCGCACTTGGTTCGGACAAACCCCTGCTACTATTTAGTCAGAAACTTTTGTCTGCAGTTGGTTCGAACAAAAATGTTGTATGTTGGTCCGGATGGCCCACATACTGGTTTGGATGGCATTGCACTTTTCAACCCTATAAATAGCTGAGTCATGATTTTTCAGTTCATTTTTCATTCTTCTTTCTCTTGCACACGATTTTCTCTCTTCTCTCACCTAGGGTTTGTACCAAAACCTTGGATATTGATATTTGGGTGTTTTCATTATCCTTTTCTAATGCTGAAATTAAGATCCTTGGTGTTGGAAGTCATTTCTACCGATCATTTCGAGTTAAAAATTCTTGAAACCTTAATTTCTCAATGTTTGAGCTATATTCTTGAATTTGTAGCTTAATGTTGGTTAATAATTTAGGATCCTTGTTGGGTTGTATTCATTATTCATCAAGTTGAAGTTTTGTAGTGCACGAACTCCGAATTTTTTGAGGATTTAAGGTAAGAGTCTAAACCATAGATTTCTTATAGTTATGTATTTTGAGATTTTGTGGTGTTTAACGCTACTATATCTCAATATGTTAACTATGTAGGTTATTAAAGTGCTCTTTGGAACCCTAGAGTACTATGTGTTGCTTATGGGCTATTTGATACTTGTGTTTTTCTAGTGTCATCGGTTATTTAGCCTAGAACGAGTATGAGTTTATAGTTGTTGATTTTTTTACAATGTGATTATGTAGCAGGTATTGCTTAAGCATTCGGTCTAGAAGATAGTCGTCATTGTCAAGCAGATTGTAATTATTTATACTTACTGAGTATGATAGTCCTTTATATGTTTTATGTTTTAATGTTTAGTAGATATTTTTATTTACTAAATAAAGGAAACAATTTTAAATGAGTTTGGAGAAATAATATGATTGTTTAAAGAATGAACCGATGATATTTTGTGATAATATATGATTTGATGTTTTCGATATTTTCATGAGATTTATGATAAATTATTGAGAATTTATGATTATGACAGATATATTGACATGTTGAGTTTTATGATCTTTGATTTGCTATTTGTATTTGAGAAATAAAGTATGGCAAAAATGTTTACATGATATTGTGAGCATAGGTAAGAAAAGCGTGAAAAAAGCATATGTTAAAGGAATTTAGACCTTGATCACAGGAGTTATATCGTATGTAAAAAACTTTGATCACGAGGGTAATATCGTGTGTATAAAAGCCTTGATCACGAGGTGATACTGTGTGTAACGACCCAGGAAAAAGCGCTAACTACATCTGCGCTATTACTCAAAAAAGACTAGTCAATTTTGAAGTTTTTTCAGAATCACTTATAAAGCCCAGTTTCACCTAGTAACTAGCCAATGTGGGATTCAACACTCATGACTCTCTTTATAAACTATCCACTCTATGTGAGCTATTTCTCATCTTCCCAATATTGGGATCAGGATGTTATAAACTCTCATCTTAAACTTTTAACGTCCTTGTCAGGGTCACGTCATGCAGTGCTCTAGTACCACATGGCCTATCGTTATTAGGTGGCTCTGATACGATTTGTAACGACCCAGAGAAAAGCATTAGCCATATTTGTGTTATCACCCCAAAAGGACTAGTCAATTTTGAAGCTTCCTTAGAATTACTTATAAAGCCTAGTTTCACCTAGTAACTAGGCAATGTGAGACTCAATACTCATGATTCTCTTTATAAAGCATCCACTCTATGTGGGCTAGTTCTCATCTTCTAAATATGGGACCTGGGTGTTTACATTGTGTGTAATAGACCTTGATCATGGGGGTGAAACCATGTGTATTAAAATTTTAAAGTGCATGTATAGCATGATGAGTTTATATGATGATTTACGTGATGTTTTATGATATGATTTATATGGACTTTACTATAAACGTATTTGTATGCATATGAGTTTGTATAGAACATAATATATGTATATCGTTACGACTAGTTGCATACGGAGTTTTATTAGACTTTATTCCTTGATGTATTAGCATGCATATGAGTTTGCATATATGTATATTCTTACGGCTAGATGCATATGAAATTTTATGTTTTGTTGTTAAGATATACTTATATGCTATGTTTCGCCAAAAGGGGAAGGAATGCCTGTACATGGGTGTAGTTGAGTTATATACTATACTTATGTCATAGATGAGCATGTATGTGTATACTTCTAAACGGGAGATTGGAATATGCTTATATGTACTTAGCTATTATTATATTTCAGATACTTTTATGACTACAGTGTTTATCTTATCAGCTGCATTATGTTTTAAAAATAAATGCCAGACTTTTTGTAGCTGTTATTGTAAACTTTTGTAAATTAATTATTCGATTCATTGCAAAAAGTTATTGGGTCTTTATTTACTGAGAATTGTTGACTCACTCTTCTTATTTTTTCACTTATTTAATCATGGATGATCTCTGTTGGTGCTATTTTTAGGTTGTCTTCCTCAATGGGCCAACGACCCTAACAGTCACTGTGCAATTGAACTGAGAGAATGTCGCACCTGCAAAATAAGGAAATGTCAGAATGTTCCCGGCCGGAGCCGACGACACTCCGATGCTTAAGTTAGCATACGTATATGGAGTGAGGGAAAATAAATACCAAGCTCTTGAGAGAGCCGGAGTTCTCTCAAGGGAGAGTACATGTGAGAACTCTCGTGAAGAGTTCTTGGGAGAGAGAGAGAAAGAAACCAAAGAGAGCTAGAAGTCCCCAGCCTTCCCCTCAAATGGTCTTCCCTTTTTCTATATAAAGGGATCTTACCCTTTGTCAAAATTGCATCTTGGCCCTACACGTGCCAAGCATGTGGGCCCATAGTAAAAAATGATATTTTATCCCAACAATTTCTATGGTTGCATAGAGTCTGTTGATGCAGGTTCTGAAGATGTTGATGACAATCTTGTGGCTTACTACTTGGGCTATTATGATTAACGTGGTGGAATATTTCAAATCTTTTGTATAGACTTGTGATCTAGTCTATTCTTTTGTACACCATTGTGATGTGTTCACAAGCATTATTGATGTATATTGGCTCATGTCACATGTGACGTGTTTTGTATAGCCATTCTTTTGTATATGTCATAATATTAAGTTTTAATCATTAGTATTTTTTTGTCAGCTCTATTTATGTTGCTTACTCCCATAGTATATGCTTCCGTCAAGTTTATGTATTATATAATTCTGATGTAATAGATGTAATCTCATGATATATTATGAGATATATGTATGACAGATGTGTTTCTATCACCCTAAGACGATTGTTTCGATTCATGATTATATTATGTTAAAAAAAATATTTACTAAGTGTAATTATCAATTGGGTTGTCATAATACTAGTGCTTTGGATATTGCACAACATATCGTCTAATACTAGTAATCCGATCGAGTTCGACCTCGGGTGGCTCACACTACTAGCACAGCCGTTGTAGTAATCACCATGTACACAAAGCTGCGCTGGCTACATCTGGTCTATTGGATCCAAATACAATCATAGAATATTCGTAGACCATAGGGCTTTGGCAGTATAAACTTATGTTATCTTTTCAGTCTTTTACATGTATGCATTACAAAATGCTTACATAAACATCATTTATCTCATATTCTCAGTTATTACATATGCATAAAAAGAAGAGTTTACATGTTCATAAAAATAGTTCGTGCAATAAAAGTCATGCATGTTTTATTGATCATATCAGAATAGAGAATGTTGTAATCATACAATACATTACCGTTTCTATGTGAGAATCACTCATCTAAATCTTGGGGTAACTCATCAACAAAGACTCCACACTCCTCAAGATGGTCCTTTGCAAACAACCCAAACTTTAGAGAACTCCCTCAAACAAAAAACAATGACCTAGGACTCAAGAATTGACAAAACAGAATTCTGGACAAGGATACGATCGATCCTCCATATTAAAGATCGATCCTGGATCGGTAGAAACATTTTTCGATGCATCTAAAATGTTACCAACCCCCAAAATGACATATTCTAACCCTAGAACAACTCTCATAACCTTCAGAACTTATCTATGGTCAAGTTCTAATAATCATACGGTCAAAACTCAAAACAATCGGACAAACGACTCTAAAATAATTATAGAATAATAAAATAAATTACAACCTATCAAAAGACACAAACTACGACACTAAAACGAGACAAAAACTTACTGACATAGTAGAATAAGACGAGAATGAAATAACACTCAATGATGATTGGTGCAATCAATCATCACCAAAAACTCGCAAAAAATGGAAAACAAGCTATGCAAACAGTACAACGGCACTCCGACAACGTTTTCATACCTTGAAATTTGTGCAAATAGGTTAAGAGAAAGTTTAGGATGAATATATAGACGTTATTGCTGCACTAGAGCTTCAAAAAACCCTAAAATCACATTCTAACGCAATATAATTGATCTTGATACTATTGAGATCGATCCTGGTGTTGACATAGTAGGAGGATTGATCTTCTTGCTGAGAGGATTGATCCTTTGTAGGTCTAAAAATGACTTGGAGGTCTGACCGAACTCTAAAATCCTCCCGAACTTGCCCCAACTCGACTCTAACTAACCCCAAGGGGGCAAATGCTTTCTTGTACATCTCCAAACTATAGAATTCATCCACATAATCCTTAGGGTTCCCATAATCATAAGTGGACAAGGGATCCCACTTATCTCCCATTGCCTGCAACCACATCTCCTTCTAGCCAAGTCCACTAAAAATTGTTTGAAATTGGGGCAACTAACTTCAAACATTGAGTCATCAGCATATGTAGTAATGCATTATATTGTCTCTAGCCCAATTACCTCAAACTTCGCACAATCTTAGGGCATAACTTGCCTGTCAATTTTTCAATGCCCTCCCTTTTAACCTGATACCTTCTCATGAACTTTTTTGTTATCATCTCATGCATTGTTAGAATTGGCTTGTCATGAGCCTTTAGGATGTTTGAGTTGAAACACTCACATATGTTGTTTACCAAAAGATCACACTTAGGGTAGTCACTGAACCATGCTTGAGACCACTCACTTGGGTCAATCTTGTCTAAGAACGTAAAAGCATCTTTATTCATCCATTCAATTGCTCCATATGAGTTTTAAACTCCCCTTCAATGTAGGAAGATGTTGCAGCCCATAACTTATCCTTCAATGCTACTCCTTAATATCCTTCGTCTCGAAAGTTCGCATATAAATTCATAACATAAATTTGATGATTTGCCATTAGAATGACATCATCAAATGCAGGAATAAGACCCTACAAAGTGAAATTAGAATACAATCTGCAACATTTTAATATTCAAGTAATTCTATATAAAAGTATTAAGTAATATATTTCACCTTCTACCGATGTGAAATAAAAGTAGGTCTAGCATGGCACTTGTGTGCTTTAAGATCTGACACTAAGGTCTCCAAGAACCAACTCCAATTGTCTTTTGTTTCAGCTTCAATAACAGCAAATGCAATTGGATACATATTGTTACCATCCCTACTAACTACAGCCAAAAGTTGGCCTTTAAATGGCCCTTTAAAGAAGAACTCATCCACCCCTATCACTAGCTTACAACTCTCTAGGAATCCTTTCTTCATGGCTGCTAGTAAAACGTATAGTCTTTGAAATCTCGGTGGCACATCAAAGTTTGGTTTGTCCACCTTCACAGCACACAACTTCCTTTGTTGGTCGGTCTAACTGTTTCATAGTAGTCCCACAACCTGGCGTACTAATCCTCAAGTTTACCAATTTTTTTTCTTTGCCTTTCTATTATCCCTATACATCATGCTTTGAGTGACATCTACTTTCTACTTATCTTTCACTTTATGTTGTATTGCATCCAATGGCATGCTCAGTTGAATCTTGAACTTATCAACGAGCTTCTCAGCTATCCAAGTCGAATTGACAATGAAATTCTTGTATTTCCTTCCACACAAATGTTTAGATTCTAAAGACCTAATTTGAAAGGAGTCGCTTGGGATCTTTGTACACCACAATACACTTTCTCCTTTCATTTTTTTTTTTAAAAAAATGTGATGTCATTTCCCCTTCTAATATTGAACTTCTTAACTACCTCTGTAAACATTTGTATGCTAGAGAGTTTCATATGAAGGCGTAGGATTGGATTCTTTAGTTCTGCTGTATGAAACTCAAAACTGGTGCATAAGTAACTTCATCCTCTTCGTCACTAGGCATTGGTAACTCCAGTATGTCACTTCTACCCATATCTGAGTTATAGTCATCATCATCGTCATCTTAAAATGATTTAAAGAACTCACCACCATTATCTCTTTCATTATGATCCTCAGCCTATTCACCATCACGACTATCATCACTACCCTCCTTATCACCATTAGTATCTTTACCATCTTCACTTCCCTCTTTAGGACCTTGACCATCATACTTTTCAGGCCCTTGACCATTATATTCATCCATCTGACTCTTAGTTTGTATATTTGAAGTTGAGTCATTTCTTGTGGATGGCCTAGTCCCAACATGACCCTCATCTACATCAACATCAAATAAATCTTCATCATCACTAATCTTATCCTTCTACCAAGGATCATTAAGATCAACTCTACCTCCATCATCACATTGTCTTCATCAACTCCCCCTCCCCGAATGACACAACGCAAAGTGCACAATAAAATGTCCGGTATGGCAAGCACACATGAAGACCACATCATTGTCACATGTTATTAGGTGCAAAACGTCAGTTAAACTCTTCTCAAGATCTTTGAAGTACATTAAATCTCCAGCCCTGTATTCATACAGTTTTGAAATTTCTTCAATCACAGTGTATGACATTTTATTAAGAACGTAACTATCGTGATGAACTACAACGTCGCCATCCACATACTCACACCCAAAGTGTCTGTCGAACCTACCCCTATAACAAACCTTAAACACATATTTCAAAGACCCCATCTTACAAGGTGAATCAGTAAAATAAATGAGAGTTATTTCAATTATCGTAAAAAATAGTGTTAGATAAATTACTACTTAGTCATAAGTGTTAAACAAAAAAATTACTCCACTTTGGTATACTTTGTACTAAATAACACATAGTGGGTGGTAACATATTAAATAAAGATATTAACGTTTGACCACTTTGGTATATTAGACAATGACATTGAACAATTACAAGAAAATAATTAACTTACATGAGGACCACTATTGTTATTGTAGATAACGCACATGGACCTAACTTCATTGAAAGTAGAAAAGATATACTAATAATAAAGCGCAAACCAAATTATGGACATATGAAAGCTATAATTCAATAAAATTTATGGCATCATTTATCAATGTCACAAACTAAAGGCGGCGACCCAAAGTAAACAAACTTTTCCCAACAACCTAAACATTGATCAATATTCAACGATATTATAAACAAACAAAATTTCACGATAGTTTGAAGGAATTTAAGAACAATGTCAAGCTAAAACCTCTAATTTCCCCAAAAACCCTAATTTTGAAAGATACATTTTTCTACGAACCTCCAATCAGAAAGTGGAAATCACTAGCCTCGTGAGCATAATCAGAAGATGCAAAACAATTATTCAATCTACGACACTCACACTGTTATGCGTAGATTAGCTTCAAGAGTGTATTTGGTTGGACTTTTCCATGTTCAAGTCTTGTAGAAGCTTCTTGACTTTGTCTAATGTCTATGGTATAAATTTGTTTGATGTTGGGTTGTTTGTCATTAAAAAAACATGGGGATGTTAAATGATCATTTTAAAAAACAATAAACCAAGCGATCTTGTAGTTCAAGTTTTTTGATAAATGTACGTATGTACTTAGGGGCAAAATGAGGGGGTTTAACCCAAACAACGGACATGACACTAATTTCGTTAGAGAAAAAAGATTAGAATAACGAATAAGTCACATTGAAAATTTATAAAATTTTGTTGAAATATATTATCAGTTTTTAAACATCGGACGCTAAAGTGGAAAAGTGGTCGAGGTAAAATGTATTTTTTCCCATTATTATTTTTCTGAGCGACCGGAATTAATCAAACGTGAAGCGACCGGCCGTATAAGGCTCAATCGATAGACTTTAGCCGGGTTTTAACTATTTCTAAAGAACCCCTCCTCCTTGTTTGGTCACAGAGAAACAGAAAAAGAAATCGGTAAAGAAAAATTTAACCAATTCCTCAATCTGCGATTTCCCGTGGTAATATCAGATCCGAGAGAAAGCGAGAACGTAGGGGGCGCAATGACCGAGGTGTCGATGTGCAGCAGCGCAACCAGCACGGAGCTGACGCCAGAGGAAGAGAGGATTATGATCCGAGATATTGCTTTGGCTGCCGAAGCTAATAGCAAGGAGGGCGACAACTTTTATTTAATCACTCAGAGGTTCTTTTCGAAATTCTTGATTTCGTTTCAATCTTTACGGCAAGTGCTTTTGTGTGTAAAATTCGAGATCCTAGAGTGTAATAGAGGGATATTTTGCTATAGCTAAAATGATTGTAGAAAGGTGAGGGCTTTAGAATGCTCAGTTTCAGTATATCTGTTGGGAAACATTAGTGGAATTAGTGCATTTGCAAAGGCATTCCAGTGTCGTTTTCACTTTGCGCCTACTAAACCCTTGTGAGGGTTTCACTTGATAAACGTTATGTATGGAGACCGCCGAACGGTAAGTTGGGGTCTTTTTGAAGGACAGTAGAAATTAGGTTTACTTTTTGTGACCTTATGGTTGAAACTTGGCTTGCTAATCTGCCTTTTTAAAGCTCTACTTTGTGCGTTGTGGTAGATGATAGACTTTGGTATGAATTGGTGAGTTGAGAGATTTTGCTATTTAAAGGGATTAGGTGGTGATGTTGCTCTTTATTGGAGGGCTTCCAATAGATCCTGGTCATGTCATTTACTGCTCAGTCATTCCAAGGTTTACGAGTGACTCCGGGTGTGGCTTAAATTGCATTATATCTAAGTTAAAACGTGTTGAAGTTACAGCACTTAGTTCCTTCCTTTCTTGATATTTCATGTTATGTGGGGTGTAAGTTAGGTGTTTGGGGGATTCATGGTGGTGATAGCTCTTTCTTCTCATGAGGCCATCATATCCAATCTCTTTTACCTATTTCTCTGGGGTCCATTTTGGAATTGGCCACTGAGGATGCGAAAGTGTTGTATTGAAATGAAAAACCTCTCCTATGGTTAATGCCTTAACATGAGCTGCTCTTTCTAATCATCTTAAGAGTTGCAACCTAATCTACAAGAGAAAAGAACAAAAGCTTTTAGCTTTCTTTCTTCAACTGCTGGCCAAATGGCCAAAGGCGCAGCAGTTTATTTTCTTCACCATTCAGTAGCTAATATCTGGTGACACTGATTGCTGTTTCTAGTCTGAAATGTTGTGTGCGCTACCCCCAGTTTTCTTTCTCCTTTTGTTTTTTTGGGTAATACTGTTTTTAATGATATTTGTTGATTTTTTATCAAACAATTCGTTTTCTAATGTGTTTGTTATTGGTTTTTACAGATGGTGGCAACATTGGATTGAATATGCGAATCAAGACCAACCAAATAATGCTAATGATGGATCTTCCTTGTTAGATCATGGTGATTTGGTTGGTTCAAGTTCTCTAAAGAGGCCTGCTGGTATTGATAATTCTGATTTGATATATGATGCAACATCTGATGACTGTACTGTGGGCATTGAGATTCATGATACTCTACTAGAAGGCCGTGACTATGTATTGCTTCCACAAGAAGTTTGGAATCAATTATATTCGTGGTAAGTTATGTGGAAATGTACAAGATTTTGGATGTGAGAATGTCCATTCATTTTCCTTGGCTCCATATTTTCTTTGCAATGATAGCATTATGCAAACTCATATTAAAATAAAGATACTAAAATCATGAAAAGAGAATATCAGTAGTTTAGTTTTAGACCATTGGTTTTGTGTACCTTTTATCACGGTTTATAAAGGAATGCTGGAAAAGTTTTGCAGCATGCTTTCTGGCATATTAGAAAAGCTAGAATGAGAAAATAGTTTCTTGAGATGCGATTCTTATACATTAAATTTAAATGATGTGATCCACCATTGAGATAAGTATCAATCATGCTCTAGAGAAAAGGTTTAATCGAGCTCTCCTAGAAAAAAAGGTTATGGTGATATGCTTCGGAGATAGAGGCTTTGTGGAGATTGGTGGTGGAAACCAAATATGATAGCACAAGAGGAAGTTGGTGTTCCAAGGAGGTAGTGGGGCCTTATAGAGTGGGAGTGAAAGCAAAAGGAGGGGTGGTTATTTTTTTTCTTCAAATTTTGTTAGATATGAGTTGGGAGATGGGTCCAAGATCAAGTTTTGGTATGATTTGTGGTGTGGGCCCCAGCTTCTAAAGGCAGCTTTTTCATAACTGTTTTGTATTGCACATTGTAAGAAGGCGTGTATGGCGGATCATATGTAGATCTTTCATGGAAAGCTTCTGTGGAATATATGTTTTATTAGACCAGTGCATGATTGGGAAGTGGACTTTGTCACTTCTTTCTTTGATCTTTTGTTGACTGCATCAAATTGAGACAACGTGGTGTAACACCCCTTTCCAATAGGAAGACGATAGTACACATTGTTCAATAAGAAATATAAGGATATAAGAATTCCATAAACTAAAAGTCAAAGCAAACTAAACGTCTCATAACAATTTAAACTTAAGCTGTCGGATTACTGTTATAACAACTCATCCCCTTAAAACTTAACCTTTAAACCATTAGTCTTAACATAGAAAGTACGTTGGAACAAAACAAACTAATGTGCTCGGTGCACCTATTCAATTCCTTTTCTATGTGAGAGCTTCTTTCTCTAGTTTTTCTACCCTGTAGAACTATCTACGATATTATCTGGATTGTTTTAAAATATAAAAACTAGATACTCAGTAAGTAGAATACAACATGCAGTAAATAAAGTTGGAAACAATTTTAAGTTTCAAAACATCAAAAAATACAAATAAAACATTCGCACATCATAAATCTTCTCTTTCCTTTAAACTCTTGAGTAGCTGACATACAATTACGCCTTGTGTGTAAGGGTTGGCAATCACTAGGAACCGGGCTCCGTTCTTGTGGCCACAGGGGGAGCCACGTTTAGGATATAGACATCACTTGATAAACTATGTCGTTTGGCTTTTCTGTGGGGACAAAGGTTAATATCTAGTAAGCCTGTTGGGGAGTATGGGGTGGGTTTATTGAAGAATATTAGGAGGGATTAGGGGAAGTTTTGTAGTCATACCAGATTTGAAGTGGTTGATGGTTCCAATGTTAGGTTCTGGTACGATCTTTGGTGTGGGGATTGGCCCTTAAGGATGCTTTTCCAGTTTTATTTGGTATTGCTTGTGCAAAAGATGCTCCTGTTGAAGCTCACATGGAATTTTGGAGGTGCCATTGAGTGGAATGTGACCTTTGCTAGAGCGGCTTAGGATTAGAAGGTGGATGTCTTTGCCTCGTTCTATTCGTTGTTGTATTTAGTAAGAATGAGAAGGGAAGGGGAAAACAGGTTGTGGTGGATCCCTTTCAAAAGAAGGTTGTTTGGGTGTTAAATCCTTCTACAGTTTCATGAGTTGTCATGATGGTTTTCGTTTCCGTTGGAAAAGTGTTTGGAGAACTAAGGTTCCATTGAGGGGTGGCCTTTTTTGTACGGTTGGCAGCCCTAGGGAAGACCCTTACCATAGACAATCTCTGGAAGTGGCACGTCATTGTAGTTGATTGGTGTGTTATGTGCAAAAAGAATGGAGAGTCTGTGGACCACCTTTTTCTTCATTGTGAGGTTGCTTGTGCCATTTGGAATATCTTCAAACGATTCGGGTTGTCTTGGGTTATGTCTAGACGAGTAGTCGATTTGTTTGCTTGTTGGTGGACCGCTAGCAGCTCTCGAAGTGCTGTTGTTTGGAAAATGGTGCCTTTGTGCCTTTTGTAGTGTCTTTGGAGAGAAATAAATAATAGGTGTTTTGAGGATTGCGAGAGGACTTTGGAGGAGTTGAAATCTTTTATCTTTTTGGATAGTTGCTTATGTTTCTCCTTTAGTGATTAGTTTTCATGATTTTCTTATTCTTTTTGCCCTACTACCTAGGTGGCTTCTCTTGTATACTTCCTATGTACATTGGGATGCCTTACACTTTTAATAATATTTAGATTAATTATCAAAAAAATGTGGGACTGAATCTTTCGACACTAACACGTCTCTACTCAACAATTGGGAAAGGAGATATGTTCCTTTTTTTTCCCCTCAAAAAAGCGGAAGGGAGAATAGACAAGAAAAAAAATTGAGAGCAAGGAAAAATTCTGTCAGAGAGCTGGGTGGTTAGCTGAGAGAAAAGAAAAGGAAAGAAAAAAATGGAGTGAAAAAAATTAAGGACAAAAGAGAATCAGAGGGAGTTGGAGAGATCTGGCAGCAAACTGGAAAAATAAATAACAATGCAACAAGGCAATATGGAGTAGAAAAAAAAGAAGAAAAAATTGGAAACTTTTCTTGACTGTTTCTTCTTCTTCTTTGGAATCTGTGTATTTTCTGTTTGTTTGAATTCAACTAATCTGGTTGGAAAAGTTCAAATCTGAGAAATGAATAGAAGCAAATTTGGATTTGGATTTCTTAAATCTGTTTTAGGAAAGCAGTTATTACTAATCCATTAAACTTTGAATTTCATCCAAATAAGCAAATGTTGAGAGAGAAGAAATTTTTATTTTAAGATTTCAGAGCTCATTTGAAGTGGTAAGTCTTAGATGTGTGGTGGCACAACACTGAGCAACATGATGGCTGTTTTTTTTCAGTCACATGATGTCTGGTGCCATTGGTGTGGGGGTTTTATAGGAGTGTTGCTATGGAGGATGTGACAGTAGGGGAGAGGAGATTAGGATCTAGTGGTAGTAAGGAAGGGGAGAGGAGAGAGAGAGAATGGGGAGAGGAGAGAGAGAGAATAGGGGGAGGAGGAAGTGAGATGTAGGACTAGTAATGTTTGACACGATTCATGAACCCAACTTGAACATGACTCAAAATGAAAGTGTTAGGGTGTAGTGTAATAGGGTTTGAGTCAAAACAAGTTGACCCAGTTAGCCACTATTAATAAACGGGTCAAATTCGTGTCAACCTGCAATTAACCCGCATAACTCGTATAATTAAATTACATTTTTACCCTTAAAAACCCAAAGTATATAACCACATTTTTTGAAGTTTAATTAGATGAATTTTATTGGGTTGTAATCTTATTTTGATTGGATATGCTCTGATAAGTTGGATTATGTTTATTAATTATGGTTATGAATATCGACTGCCAAATTGATTTTGTTATGAATCTAGTTGTTAATGTGTATAATTGATATAATTTATGCTTATGAAATATGAAATTGTGTTAATTAGGTCACATCAAATATTTGTGTCAACTTAACCCATTTGTATTGAACAAGTTGAAAAGGGTTGTGTTTGTGTCAACCCAACACGATTTTTTTATTAAACGAGTTATGCGAGTCATATCAAATCACCCGTTTAGTTAAACATGTCGTCGGGGTTGAGAGGTTTGATATGATTAATTAAATGGGTCGTGATTATGTTGACACATATAGTCGTATACCTATGACTCGACATGACACGAACCCGACCTATGAACCCAAATTGTCACCCCAATGTGAGCAGGGTCCTGAAAGGTGGGCAGGAATTTGCTGAATGATTGTCTGACATGTGTGCCATTTTGGTCATTTGCGAGTGCCATATTGGCTGAAGTCTGAGGGTTTTGTGGATTTGGTGAAAGCATGGTGGCCGTCTTACCAATTTCAAGGCTGCCCTAGTTATGTTTTGGCTTGCAAATTGAAAGCTCTAAAAGCTGATTTGACGAAGTGGAATGCATAAGTTTTTGGGCATATAGGAAAGCGTAAGAAATCTATGCTGGAAGGACTTCGTGAGATTGATGTTATTGGAGAGGGAAGAGCTTTGTCTGAGGAGGAAATTACGAAAAAGATTGATCTCACTAAGGAGTTGGAAAAGCTGTTGCTGTGTGAAGAGGTGAGTTGGAGACAGAAGTCTAGGGCTCTATGGTTAAGAGAGGGGGACAAGAATACAAAATTTTTTCATAGAGTGGCGAATTCGAACAGAAGGAACAATTCTATTGAATCTTTGTCGATAAATGGATCTTTGACGTCAGATGTTTCGACTATGAAGACTCACATAGTTCAGTTTTATTCTCACTTGTATTCCGAGCAGTGTAGATGGAGGCCAAAGCCCGATGGTCTTTCTTTTCACTCCATTGATGCTGAGGACGGATCTTGGTTGGAAAGAGAGTTTGAAGAGAATGAAGTGTTTGAGGTGGTTCAAGCTATGAATGGGGATAAGGCCCCGGGGCCTAATGGGTTTTCTTTGGCTTTTATTAAAGCATGCTGGGTTGTTCTTAAAAATGATATTATGGCGGTTTTTCAAGAATTTCATAGCAAAGGGAGTTTTGAGAAAAGTTTAAATGCAACCTTCATTGCCCTCATTCCTAAGAAAGTGGGAGCAGTGGACCTCAAGGATTTTTCGTCCTATCAGTCTAGTGGGTGCTGTGTATAAGATCCTTTCTAAGGTGTTAGCAAACAGACTGAAACATGTTTTGGACAAGATCATCTCCAAGACACAAAATGCTTTCATTCAGGGGAGACAGATTTTGGATTCGGTCCTGATCGCCAATGAATGCATTGACAGCCGCCTTCGATCTGGGGTCCCAGGTTTGATATGTAAACTGGATTTAGAAAAGGCTTATGATCACGTTAATTGGGAGTTTCTCTTTTATGTGCTGCAAAGATGTGGTTTTGGAGAAAAAT